>JAOYRR010000307.1:1800000-2077760 GCA_038994665.1 Podotricha telesiphe | reverse complement strand
GATTACATATAAATTATACCGCTTCGGTGACAAGACAAAGCGCGGCATTGAGTTCTGTCACTCAGCACGCAATGTTTCGGCTTCGGGCAAAGAGTAGAGAAAAGTGTCTAGACATTAGGTTCACTTTGCCTGCTATGCGGAAAAAAGCATGAAGCTGAAAGAAAAATACATATTTTCATGTATACGTAAAAAGTATTGATTTTAAGAAGAATGGAATTTTGAACAAAATTATTATAGTATAGGATAACTTACCACATAATAGACCCTCATCTTTAATTAGTCGTCTTGCCATTTTCAGCGAAGAACTGTCTTCCGTCTTCACCCATTTGTCGATTATTTTTCGGTCCAGAGAACGGGGTAAAAAGTCATAGCCGATACCTTCAATCTAAGAAAAAATAATACATTAAGTATCATGGGTTATTTGGGGATTTTGGAAAGTAACAGTAAATGAGTAACTACTTGTTAGTGTTAACCCATCCATTTGTTGCATATGTTGCAATAAGACAAAAAGTATGCACAAGCCTATGTGTAGCTGAATAGCTGACGCTGTATCTGCAACTTTTTCAGCGTCAGTTTTTACCGCATAGCAGGGTAGTCAGAGAGAACCTAGTTTTAAGACACTACGTTCTCCACTAACCTCTGTAACTTCATTGACTATTTAAAATTGTAAAAATATTAAATAATGTACAAAGCATAGTCAGACAGATTATATTAGATATAATGCATAAAATATTGATAAAAAATATAATTTGATCAAAATATTTAGATTTTTGAGAAAGACTACCTAAATAAAATTGTAGACTAATTTACGAAGGCTTAGGACTATAGCCCAAAATCCTAATATTTAACTACTTAATTAGCCGATCCTATCTTTAAAGATAAACACAAATATAATATAATTATCAATTTTTAGCGATAACTTTTTACTAATGTTATTAATAATGTAATCAGTAATATTTATACTGCTTAAAATAATATCACAATTTACGTAAACTAATAGGAATATGATATCAAAGAAACAAGTTCATAGCTTATACAATAAGGTTTATCTTAATAATCTGTGGGACCATATGTTATTAAAATAATTTGAAGTAAAAATTAAAAATATATAAAGAAATAAAATAGCTTTTGTTCCGAATCACGAGCTATAGGCATAGATAACCTAGTGTCAAGACGCTCCGTTCTCACTTTCGAACCGAATTTGAGGCATTGCGTGTTGAGTGGTGGAAATCAAAGACGCGTTTTCCTTAGAACGGGGGTAATAAAAGAAATATAATTGTTTTAGTGAGTGGGAATTGAAATCACAACCTTGACGTAACGATAAGACGACGCCGTAATCAAAAAATCTAAATCTAATATAAAACAGAAGATGTTTTACAGCCGCGTTCTGACACGTCAGTTAGAAATTGACAATCAACACCTACCCATACACCTGATTGATTTAATGATGAATAAACTGTAATTGATATATTTGAGTAGAGATAAAAATAATGTATTATTAAAGTAACATTTTACCACTTATTACTTTTCAAACTAAAATATACCTTTATTTTATATAGACTTCTTGAAACTAATTGCAAAACAAATATTATTAACATAAAGTAAGTAAAAATGATAGTACCTACTCAAGTATCATACACTTAGGATATGAAAAACAATTTTAGAAAACGTATAAAAATTTAAACGTAGCGTGAATCCGCTCCTCTTGAAAAGCGCTTGCTTTGACCGATAAACCATATTATATATCTAGCTACATCTAAGTTATTACATGATTGTTACAATTTATAGCATTGCTAAGGACAAAAAATTTACTACGAATAAGTATTATATATTTTTTAAATACACGGCCAACATATTCGTTTTATTTTATTTAGCGCCTAAACGGACGATAATTTTTGCATTGATAAAATATCATATGATTATGACGTCAAAGATGTAAGTCTAATTTAATTACGCAAAAACGATGGTCGCTAGATTTCAATTTAGTGCAAATAATAAGCTAACTGAGGTTTATCAGGGAGAATTGATATTACCTACTTCGGCATTTTCCGTATATGTAAATGTGATATAAATGATACGATGTGACTTCAAAACTGAACATCAAAAATCGTAGAGTCACGTAATTTTTTTGCAGCTTCAAGCTTTTTTTCTGTATAGCAGGGTAGTCAGAGTCCTAGTGACCTAGTATCAAGGCACTTTGATCTGATCCAGCATTCACCCTAATTCAAGATATTGCGTTGAGTGCGGAACTCAACACCATGTTACAACTCGACACCCACTACTCGTTAATCTTGCAATTTAATACTTGCAGCAGTATAATTCCGTTCATATACTTAAATAAGCACAGTTCTATATAACTATACAGAATGGATAACTCGTGTGCCTTTTAGAAATGAATCTGAAATACTTGTAGTTTTTATAAAAACAAAAATAATCGCATTTAAATCTCTTTAATAGTGTTATTTTTAATCATTATTAAAGAAGTGTTAGAAAATAACAATTTCATATAAAAAACATTTTTTTTTTATTTTTATTAAAGAGAATTTAAAGCCAAAACATTCCGGTGTCCGCTTTCCGCCCGGTTTCGGTATAGCGAGGAAATAAAAGTAATTTCATTATGATCATTCCACTGAGTGGGCGTAAGACTCACAACTAATCCCTTTACAGACAGAAGCTTTACACATTAAAATACAATGACAACGATTATAAGAATAATATAAAGTTTAATTTATTATTATCCGCGTCCGCTCTCAGGAACAACTATTCCATGCATTCTCATACAACATGAAGGTCGTATTAATTGTTAGAATAAATAATTTACGGAAATAGCACGTGCATAAAATTAGAATAGTGGAAATGAAACTTACTTCATACATGTCGACATCGGTCGCGTTAAGTTCTTCAGGTTCAGCTAGTATGGAGCCGTATGGGTCCACGGCCACGACCACGCACTTAGGGCACCGCTCCTTTATCTTGTGGCCGATGCCCGACACGGTGCCGCAAGTGCCCGCGCCGATGACCACCATGTCCACGTCGTCGTCCAGCGACCAAAGTATTTCCTCGGCAGTACCGTCGTAGTGTGCGAGAGGATTGCATGGGTTATTGTACTGCGATTAAAGTAAGCAAAAAGAAATGTTTATATTTAAACATGATTTCAGTAATTTTGTTTATTTGCAAAAAACTGTTTTTTTTTATGTAAGAATGTTCTTATAAACAGGAAGTCCATACATCAATATGCTACTGTTTGACTATGAGTTACCTGTTTATTAAGAAAGATATTTAAATTCAAAATATTTACATTTCAATGCACAAAGGAAGGTATATTTAGACATATAATAACTATTTGTGACATACTGATTTTGTCATTTTGTAATAATGACAATGGTATAAGGGTTGTTTTATAAATTATATAACAAATGGTAGAGAATAAATACATATGCATTTAATATATCATATTAAGTTATAATAATTATTGAAAATTGAAATGACAAAAAAACTGTATTATATTTGTATAACAAAACATTAAAGATAATAATTGTTAATGTATAGTGGGTACAATATGCATCATAATTAAAAATTTTAATATTTTTAAAGATCATCAAAGACTTTGGAAATTGAGATTTAAAATAAGAATTATTAGTTATAAGAGCTATTCATTTAATATACAACACTTCACATGTAAAAAATATTTTTTAAAAGGTACTTTCCTAGTAAATCAATTCCCTTTAATTAGGTTATAATCTTAACAGCTATTTGTTATATTTGCAACCTTAAATTAAATGTTATCGATTTTAATTTATTAATTTAGTAAGTATAATATTAGAAGTGAATGAATCAAAGATATGTATAATATTACCTGGTCTAATAATACAGCATTAGGGATTTCTTTTGCTAGGCGCTTGGCCACACCAATGTTACTTTCAGGAGAATGTGAAGGAGCTTCTGTAGGTGTTCTAACAATTTCTGCACCTAATGCTTTTAGAGTATTTACTTTTTCATCAGACATTTTCTCTGGTAGTACAATTATGCATCTGTATCCTACAAGAAAGCAATAACTAAAACATGAATATATTTAGAAATTGTACTGTAATTTAAAGAAAATTATTATGTCAAAATTTACCTCGAACAGCTGCAGCAAGCGTCAAGCCAATACCAGTATTTCCAGAAGTTGGTTCAATTATTACAGATTTGCCTCTCTTCAAAATTTCTTTTTCTTCAGCATCTAATACCATTCTGTAGGCAATGCGGTCTTTTACCGAACCTCCTGGGTTTAAATATTCACATTTGGCATCTAAAAATAAAAGATTACAAATTTTCATATATTTTTATTTTTAAGAAGTAAAAGATTATTTTTTAATAATTTGCAGTAAATGATAAAAAAATACTTACAAACATCACACTCTAACCCCTCTTGTTTCGGTATTTTTGAAAGTTTCACCAAAGGTGTATTACCAATAACTTTTAGTATATTTTCGTGAACTTTTTGATTTCTATCTCTGAAACATTAAATGCTTCTTTAAATATTTTTTCTTAAGTGGTTATAAAATAAATATAATCTGTTTTACACTTACAATGCTCCAACAATATGAGGCATTTCTTTGAGATTGGGGAACATCGATGAGGTACCATTCTCCATTTTTTATAAAATAATGAACTTATGTTTGTTTTAAAATATTTAAAAGAACTGAAAATAAAAGTTGTTTGATTATAAATAAATCTTGAACTATTGTAAAGTCGCTTTGTAGTAGACCGTTATGATGAAGCGTCAACAGCGAAATGAAATTTATGACCAGTTTATTTAAGTCATATAGCTTCTACTTGTAAATAAACGAATCTCGGACTTTTAACTCACGCGTCAATCCTCACGCGGTAATTGTATAACACTGAAGTAAACTGAATTCTCTAAGCGTAGCACACTTAAATTGAAAAATAAAACACTCTTATCTTACGCGGTTTTGATAACTAAGGTAGTGTAAGTAGATAATGTGTAATATATACAGACGGAAATAAAAACTTTTAAAAGTAAACAAGTGCATGCGACAAGCATGCGAGAATTTGACAGCAACTTGGTGAGGTGAAATCCTAGATCTGTCAACAATTTAACTGTCAGACGCAAAAGTACACAGACGTACGATACCTTTTAATGTTCAAATAAATAAAAATATATAATTGAATAACTTCTAAACATAAATGTTTCAAATAGGTACCAACAAAAATATTACTACTCACTTAATAATTGTATCTGGCTTTATTATTCATAAATTTCCAGTCATCTAACTCATACAAAATCCAATCACATATATTATCACGATAATAGTTTTTATGTGGTTTTATTTAATAACGCTTAAACTGAAATATCTAATATTTGTTTAGTAGTCCTGTCTATACGTAATAATTTATAATTCAAGTTACTAAATAAATGTTATATACTTAAAACCACGTAACTCGTAGCATTTTCTTATACAATCACTTTTAACTTTTAGTGCATCAAAATTATAATTATTTTTTTAATAGTATAGCATTACAGCAGGTCTACGATGAGTCTTCGTCGGGGTTCACGGAAGATTGTAGTCCATGTGGTCCGTACCAGTGGCGGTCGAGATGGAGCACCGTGAAGTTTTAGTGGGTTTGGAGCAGGGTTGCACATACTTATTAAGACTAGGAGCCTCTCGGGCAAATCATGAACCGATGGCGGGCCAGCCGTCATAAGTATAGGTAATTAAAGACAATAAAGAATCGATAATAATTTATTAAAATTGAAAAATAATTTATTAATTTGAAGCGTGGCACTGCATAGTGCTTACAATTTTTTTATATTTGGCTCAAACTTACTTGTAGCAACACGTAGAACACGTAAAAACGAATGTACGAGAGTATTATTTTTGCTGTCGGCAGCCCACCAGTATTCGACGGGCGGGCCGCGGTGTGTGCATCCATGGTTTAGAGTTTAGACGGTCTACGGCCAGTCAGTCTCACATAACCGAGTCCGATCCCATCCGTCCGTCCCCAATCGGGCGGGTAAAAATAAAATAATGATAAAGGTACCACGAGTCTAATAAATATCGTGTGTAAATACACAAATACATTTTATCTAATTTACAAAACATTTTATGAATTTCTTCATATTACATTATAAAATCTACAACAAACGTACATATGTCATGCAATAAGAAAAGAATAGAAACTAAACAATTAAGAAGTAAATGTCATCTACCAGATGACTAGATGAGATTTACATGAGAGCAGTGAGACGGTAATAATAAAGTTATGCTGTTATATTTGAAAATACGCTAAAAATAAAACAAAAATAAACTATTAGTAAAGATTTGTTATTCCTTATTTTACAATTAAAAGCAATATACACGTTAAATAATATTTTATTAAATATATCTAATAATATCTTCGACTTGGCCAAGCAATCGTGGCGCAGTGGGACATTCAAACTGTAAACGCCATGATTGTGGGTTCGATCCAACTCGGGAGATTTAAAATTATTTTCATTTCTTCCGCGGCGTTGAGTTCCGCCACATTTAATGACTTTAATATTTATCTGCTAACTACGCTATGCGGGATAGATTACCTAAGAAAAAAATATTTTGGACTGATAAATACATAAAATTAAAACGTGTTACTGTACGTTGTAGTATAAAATGTAATTTCAATTAATTAAAATGTTTCATTTAGGTGAGCGCTGAGCGGATAAAGAGGTGAGAGTGGGTTTGTGCATAAAATGCAAAAAATGCATGCAAATATATATTTATTATGATATTTTTTCGATATTAGCATTGTTAGTCATTCATTGATATCGACATCGTGACACATATCCTTAATGGTGGCTAAAAATATAACCAAGGATATCATCTCCTGTTGCCACACTTTCCGCTCGAAAATAACCTGCAAATTAATTAATTAATTAACAATTTTATGGATTCGTAATATATTCAATCAAGCAAGACTATTTTTAACATCCTTTAAGATTTTTTTTTAGAAACGTAAAAAATCTATTTTGCACATTCTGTAGTTACAAATAAGTTGTATAATTTAGAAATAGTTTCTACTGTAATGACCATAAACTTTAAAATAAAAATCTAAAAAAATACGCCATCATGGTGAAATTAGTGATACAGTCTACAGTCTGTACATGTCAAATTATTTTTACTCGCTCGTTCTGTTAAGACGAATAGCATCGTCGAGTTCCACCACCCAACTTTTCTCTATGATTTCTGCTTACTCTGCTCTATGTGGAAGTAGTTTAAAGCTTAAAAAATAATAATACAAATACGTAAACTTTATATATAGGTGTTTATTAATATAATTACCAGTATCATTTTCGGAAGCAATGTTATTGCCGATAATTACAAAACTTGTAATATCTAAGATTCGTGATAGAAGACCGATACTTGGTACTCCTCTTTCCCCATTAACAGCCAAGATATAACAGTCTTTTATTAAGTGTTCAGCCACAAGGTCGTCAAAATTAAAGCGTTCTGAGTGACAGTTTGGAAGTTTTATAGGATTAGAAGCTTCATGACGGATACTGTCTTTCGATATTGCACCAATAAATGAGCTAAAAATATATGTTGTAGTTATTTTAAAAACGTAAATAAAGTCGAGTAGAAACATAAAAAACAATAAATCTATTTAATTTTATAATACTATATAAGTTGTCATTATGTAATTCTTTGATTGTTGTAATTAATTAGTTATGTTTGTATATATATATGTAATAATAATGTTATTGGTGTATATGAGATGTTTATGAAAACTAAATTTGAAACAACCTGAAAATATACATTCTTTATGACTGCAAATTATTTTCTCACCCTTTATCGTCCGTAACAATTGCAATATTTTTATCTTTCATTTTTTTTATTGCTTGCCCGCAAGTATGTGTAGTATTAACAACAGGATGCTGACGACTTAGTGCCAGTTCAGTAATTGGCATACTCCACCATCTGTAAGGTATGCCTGGATATCAATATTTATCAACGTTAGGTACTTATTCCCTTATCTTTAAAAATTCTACGTACGTGTCGTTATCAGTATTATTTACCTCATAGTGTGCTGAGGGGGATCCATAAATAAATGTGCTTCCATCCATTGTTCACAAACAAATTTGGTCATATAATTGCGTATTCCATCTGGTAGTACTACAACGACTTTTTGACCAGCGCCTATATTTTTTTTTTTAATCGACTTGATCGCAGCTGCCATTGCTGCCCCACTGCTACCTCCTAAAAAAATTCAAAAAGGTTATGGTTTATATGTATTTAAATATAAAAATAATCAACTCTATTAGGCTTCGAAAATTTCTTTAACAAGGCTATCAATCCGCGGGCCGCGAGCCACTACATGGCCCTCCGACGAATTTGAATTTGCCCGCCAAAAGTAGCTTATATAAAAATATTTTCAGTTTCAAAAAAACGAAAGTCAAATATATTAAAGATAGTTCTTCTGAAATAGTGTAATGTTACTTTTGTCGTGAAAATGTTGCATTTTCAGCTATCTATATGTATATGTTATATTTGACTATCTTTTATTACTGGTAATCTGTTATTACTGGCAACACTGTGTGTGGCCCGCAGACGGTTTTGAATGCAAATTGGTGCCCACTACCATTTACAGTTGGACAGCCTTGATCTATGTCGTTTTGATTTACCACCCATTTAATATGAAATGCGTACAAGGTGACAAAGGATACGTCATTATGAAAGAAACACTTTTATTTCATAATTTTTGTAAAAATAACAACATCGTGACGTACGATGGTTGTGGGTTCGGTGTCCAATTGCGGGAATATTTTTATTTCTTCGTTTGTTAAAACCGAGCGCGTCGATGGGTTTCTGTAATTACAAAGGCGCCACACAAAGAAGCAAAATTGGAAACGGGGTCCTTAGCATTAAGTTTTCCCTGGCTACTTTGGCGTATGTAAAAGTGGTGTAAACAAAAAAAGAATATAACGAACCGCACAGTAAACCCTCCTTTTTAATAATTTCTCGTGCCATTAAGAATGCCTCTTTGTCTGTAATGACTTCATAATCATCTACTTGAGAATTATCCAAAATTAGTGGAACCGCTGAACCTCCAATACCTTCTACCTATATGTTATGTGTATATATATTAAATTAAAAACTAAAAATGCATAATCAAATATGTTTAATAATTAATAATTGTAAATATTAATAAAATAATTGTAAATATTAATAAATAATTATAATCAAGATCAAGAAATCAAGTCTATTGATAAATAATAATTAAACAAAGAAAAAATACAAATTAAATATTTGTACTTCTTGGAGGTCATCGTGGCACAATGGGATAACGTTTGACTAATGTTAAAAATAAGTTAATTGGTTGCACGTTCGATTCCCACTCGGAGGAATGGTTATATATAATTATTTTTGTTTCTTCACTTTTGAAAAATAACGCGAAGCATTGAGTTCCACTACTGTAATGCCAAAAATTCGGGCGGCTGCTATCCGGGGCAAATTGTAAAGCGGACATATATGTATGTGTATATATATATATATATATATATATATATATATATATATATATATATATATAGTTAATAATATAAAAAATCGCTTACTAAAAAGGAATGGCGTTTTCCATTGGCATTAAACATAGTAGATCCATCAGGTTCGCTTATGATTATAATGCATTCAGGGCACATTTCCTTTATCCGATGACCAGCACCGACCACAGTGGCGCCGGAACCAGCTCCTAGCACTAGCATATCTACTGTTCCTAATGCATGTATAATTTCGTCTCCTGTAGTATAATAATGTGTCTCGGGCTTGACACGGTTTTCAAACTGAAAAAATGATTTTCAATAACAATAATATGAATGCTTTTAAATTTTATCCATTATTTTATCCCCAATACTAATTTAACTTACTTCATCCATCATGACCACAGTGTCTGGACTGGTCTCTTTTATTTTCCTAGCCATTTGTATTGTGTCTTTAGTTTGTATAACTTCTGCTCCTAATATTTTCATAGTGCTAATTTTTTCTGAACATTTTCCCTCATTTGTTACAATATAACACCTTTTTTCTAAAATTATTATTTTAAATATTTAATTTGGTGATTTCGGTTGAAATATATTTGTATTACATTGATTTTAAGAACAATTAATTATTGAAAAAAGCGAATAAATAAATTGATATGCACTTCGTAGATAAGATTTCAATTGGTTAAAGTGTATGTAAATATATATTAATATTTTTGATTGAACAGTAGTAAACGTGATTAAATTGAGGTAAAGTAAATTAAATGAGTCAGAACACAGACTCAGAGCTTAATGAATTTACCCTTTAGCGCAGCTTGAAGGGCCAGGCTTATGCCGGTATTTCCAGACGTAGGATCGACAAAACCGGCGCTGTCCGTAAGATATTTTTCACTTTTTGCATCCTCTACCATTGCCAGAGCTACGCGGTCTTTTATAGAACCCGTCGGATTCATAAATTCACATTTTGCATCTAAAACATAAATAATATGAAACTAAATGAATTTCTACTGATAAATGGATTTTAACTTCAAAATAAAAAATAGAATAATTCGTAGGTAACTTACATATTTCGCAAGAAATTCCATAGTCTTCAGGTATTTTATTGAGTTTGATTAGTGGGGTGTTACCAACAAAATCGAGAATGCTATAATTCACTCTATTAACGTATCTAAAAGAAATTTTAAATGTATATTATTGATGTTGACGGTGGCAGTCACCTATGTGCCTATGTGAAATATGTAAATATGGCGCATTGGTCGAAGATTTTTTTTTTTTTTTTAGATTTATTTATGACCCACTGGCCTCCGCCGTTACCGGAGATTTTTCAACTTATTTTAACTTCTTTGTAGTTGGAAAGGGATTTTTCATTTAAAAAGGTGGAAGTTTCTTATTTTCAGATTTGTGTTAATTTTTTTTTTTCTATTCTGAACTTAGTCTTGCTCCTTTTAAAGAGCTTCACGTTTGATTTAGACTTAATTATTGTTATTATTCCGAATTTCTTATTTTATTTTACTATTTTATTTCACATGAAAGTCGTATATATGTCGGCGGCCAATCGCTTAATTAGCTAGACCACGATGCGGCTGAGCATTTCATAAAACGACAGGACATGATAATCTAATTATACCATTCAACGCTTGACGTGCAATGAACTTTGACGTGCTTTAAATTATTAATCATCTATATTATACTATAAGTACACGTGATGATTGTGGGCTGGAATGACAGTCGAGAGAATATTAAGTGTAACAATCTTTGGTGCGTTTCAAGTGACTTGTAATTAGTTTGCTTGAGCATTGAAGAATTTTAACAATATAGGTGGTGTATAGAGAGGGGGCTGTGTCTGTACTCAAGATATTATGAATAATATTATCTTAATACAAGTTACGATTTACGAACCTATTATAATATTGAAAAATGTTGCCAAGTTTCTCCCCACAATAATATTTAGGTTGAATGAATTGTTTACAAATGATTGTCTTTTGTATTTCCTTTTCGATTGTTACTTATCATTCTCTATAAAAAGATGTTGCAAAGTTTCACTTTTCAAGGTCATTGTATAAATTTTGAGCGAGAGTAAAGGTATTTATTGGCTCTATTTTTTATCATTTCAAAGTAAAATATAAATGCGATTAAAAAACTACTGAAATGTTAAATCTTTGCGGCATATAAATTTTGCATAAATTATCAATACTTTAACATCTAGTAGGATGTAAGTAACACTAGTCAATACATATAAGTACTTACAATTATAAAACTTAATACTTACGGAGATTTCCAGTGAAGAAAATTTTTTGATGGAGGAAGAAATTTATTTCCTGCATTGATTATATTAGACGCCATTATAGCCCGAAAAAACTTTCAAAAATGAATACCAACAAATTACTATCAATTTATATCATGTCGATTCCATTAACATTTTTAAATATCCATTCAATCTTTAATTCGTGTTCCTATTCACATCTAAAAGGTTTCATTCAATTTTTTTTTTACTTAAGAAGACAAATAGCGCAAATTATTATGATACTTTTTTTGTAAAAATATAAGGCTGTAAAATATACCTGTATCTAATTTGTTAGCGTAATATATTATTTGTCACCAAAAAATATTGACACCATAGCACTGTGGCGCAGTGGGGCACCTCGCCTGACGTGCTTGAAAAAGCAAGTTGCGCTGGGCCGAATCCGTATGATAAAGACAAAGCGCGGCCCTGAATTCGCTACAACGCAGTATCTCTAAAATGTGCTGAAAATGGAGGACTGAGCATTCCCTGCTCACCCTTGCTATAGGTGCAAGCCGAAGATGTGCTAAATAAAAATAGAATGTAAATTATGAGTCTCCTTGAGAAAGTTCATTATGGTTTCTTAATTTATTAACATCTTCGTAAATACTTCGTAGAAGATTGTTTGCTAGTTTTTTTAATGTATGTAAAAACCGGGAAAAAGACTTAGTTTAAGAAAAAGTAAAGTGTTTAAAGTGTATAGAACAAAATCTTCATTATAGACTGATATTTTCAACAACAGTTCAATATTTATGGTAATTCTTACGAGCACATGTTTTGCCAAGTTATTTTCTTTTAGCTTTCACTTCACTTAAATGAGACGACATAAACCTTTGTTTAAATTGAATCAAAAAGTACTCGTGTCACATATATTACTATACTTACTTAAAAATAGCTTTAAATATAATAAATATACGGAATAATCTAAATAATTTTATTATTTAAATTATTTCTGTGTATTTATAAAAGACAACTCTTATTTTAACTACTCATATTGGTAAAAGGAGTCGATCCCCTCGGTTTATTACTTACAACAAGTAGGGATTTTTAGCAAGCTTTAGGTAAGCATCAACACACACAAATATATGTTTAACTACTACTGTTAAACACTGCTCCACTCACAGTAAATCACATTCCACACTAAATGTCACTGGCCCGTTGAGATATGGCAGGTTCCTCTGCCGTTGATGTCACTTCCCTTGATCCTCATTACTATTTCAAGCCGTTAGCTGGTATAATTTCTTTATAAAGCCAGTCCTTAGAAGCAATTCTTTTTTAGATTCAGACCAGACTGAAGAGTAAAATTACCAGTGATGTCGTGTCAAGATAGTTTACGTGTGCTGTGTCATTGGCTGGCAACCATTTGAAATTGACTATTGACTCGTAGTGTATTGAAGGCGTCGGGTTTCTGTAAAGTATATTTATAATTTTAATATATGTTCATTACATTAATTCAAAACAAAATACACCAGTCCCTAGTTCTTGTCATATAATTTTTTTTTTAAATAATAAACTGAGAATTTTAAAAGCAAAACAATGATAAAACCTTTAAATAAATTCCTAATCGCAGATTATAATTATACGGCAATCGTTAATATCATATAGGGTAATTTATTACTATGAATAAAATAATAATACTTATATAATAATTATAAAAAAGAGTGGGAAAATTACTATACTTAAGGGATTTTTTTGTCAGATTAGTTTAGTACGCCGTCATCGGTGATAGTGTAGTTACTATACACAAAAGTGTATAAGTGCATTAATATACGTGTGTTTAAGAATGTAAAGACGCGGATGTGAATAAGTGTAAGAGTGTGCAGTGTTAGTTGTGTAAAGTGTAATTGTATAAAGAAGGTGAAACAATAAATTGTGTTTACTAGTTTCCTTTTACTTTCTTCCTGATATGTTTCAAACCAAAGGAAACAAGCATATAACGAGGATGATTCATTGAATTTAAATACAGTGCAAATATGGCTAGAACTTCAGAGTTATATTCGCCAACTTACCCAGTTTTAGCAAAATTGGTCCACATTTGTACCATTTTTTTTGAAACCGCTGATTCTGTGGAATCATCGTCTAATCTGTAGTTTATTCTAGAGAAATAGAAAAGATATCCCATTTCATCCCCATGACAAACTCCCGGATGTGTAATACCCAGCATCCGCTTAAAGAGTCCAAGGGCACCATCGAAAGCAAACCTATAGAGATATGTAGGGCTTGTCCTGTTCATGCTCGCCTGCAATCTCAAAGTTTCCAATGCTGGCCTCAAAAACATTACATCTGTGAACAACTGTAAAATATTTATTGATAAGGTGCCATAATATTATTAAGTTATTTTTCATAAGAATTATAATTTTTTTTTATCTCTAAAATATTAATAAGGCCGAAAGGCCGCGACAAACAATATAGAAATATATTTATATCCATATATATATATATTTATATCATAATCCGATTCAAAATATATTTATAACACAGAGATCGAATGTTAAAATCATATAAAGAAAACTGGTAAATCGATACTATTGACTTTATAATAAGTTATCTATACAAATAAATAAAATTACAGTGACTGTTTGTAATATTAAATTTATATCGATAATTCATAATACAGCTGTCAGGTATTTTGTTACATTGTCTTGACATAGTAGAATTAAAAAATAAAGGTTAAGGGTTTTGAGAACTAAATCAGAGGTACCTGATAAGCAAGGAGACGCAGCCTATCAATTTTTTCAGTTATTTAAATATGTGAATCTGCAATTTCAATTATTTACATAGATACAAAAACTTTAAACGATTACCTATAGGACCCAATGTAACCAAGTAATTTAATAATAGTGTCAATATTTGATATATTGACCGGAAAAGGATATAGGCTCATAACTAAAAGGTACCACACCACATATGAGCCGAATAATAGGATTAAGTATTATAAGCATACTAAAAGTATTATGTAAACGTCCGTGCAAATTATAAAATAGCTTACATCAATGAGGCTGTCAATGTTTCTCATATCGACTGGACGATGCTGGAAGTAAAAAGCGCGAATGTGATCCGTGACCTTGTTTGATATCTTTTCATCTGACGATATCAGCTCAGGAGGCACAACTCGCCTAAATTCGTGTTCTAATTCGCTCAGTAACTTAGGATAGCGCTGAAGGCCTGTAGAAATGTATGATTAATTAAACATTATATTAATGTATGACACACGTGCATTTCATTTGAAATACTTTAGCAATTAGGTAAAACTTATATATTTTTATTTAGAGTAGATAAAAATAAATACAATAGTTATTGTAGGATCAATTTATTAAATCACTAAACGTTTATTTTTGGGGACCGACTCTGTCAATTTTTTTAATTATTACAGCGTCACACATATTTTCTATAAATCAATGTAATCTATATATTTATTAAATCTTTTGGCCTATACCGCGATAATAATAATTATTACCATAACTTACACCTTAATGTCGTAGCAAAATGAAAAGAAAAAGAAAGTCGCATAGCTAACATTACATAGTTCGCATAAATTTACACTTGCATCGAACATATATATACCATAGCATATATATATATGTCTGGAGAAGGTAGTTAAGCCCCATAACAATTCCGTGTTCGAATGTCATGAAGGGTCATTTCAGCCAGACTGGGCGCCGAGGTTTTGACCTTTTTCATAAAAATATGGCTCGGTACTCTTTCATAGACAACACCCCACCAAACTGACCGACTAATTGGGAAACTTCTTTAAAGCTTTCAGCATGAATACGGTCATTTTTTTTGTTCCTTACACACAACTTTTCGGTGGCCTCTCTTGGCGTACAGCTTATGTATATGTTTTGATTTTACCACCCTACTCTATTTTAAATCATCAATTAAAAAGAGACCTCTTGGGTAGGCTAGGCAAGTCTAATAAAATGCAATAAAAAATTGTTTTTCTTTGTAACAATATTTATGGCAATACTAAGTATATATATATATATATTGTAAATTACATAAGTCGAAAATGTATTTGACGCATTCGCTTTCCTCTACTTAAGCTAATAGAGATAAGAAAAACTATAAATAATTTGTATTAAATATAAAGTATTACATATTCAATATACTTGAGTGTCTTTGACCAAATATGTAAGACATACCAGATATGTACATTTGTATATTTTTGGTTACCATTACATAAACCAGTACAATACAGCGTGACGATATATTAAGACAGTCGTTAGCTTATTATGCAATTCGTGTAACATTTGCGTAATCGAACTTCAAATAAAACGCAAATATAATCGCAAAGAGGTAATTTTTAGTCGTGATTGCCATTAAATATTTTTTTAAATAATTTGGTATAGACGGTAATTCCTCCGGTTTACGTTTATTATCTAAATATTGTTTACGTTTATTATTTACATAGGCAATAGGTAGTTATGTAAAATGAAAAGATCTGTTTTTTTTCGATATTGGCTTAATGCTGTTGACCCTGTTGGTCTTTAAAGTGACACCAGGGATGAGGGAATCCGTGCGGGGCTCGGGCCTCGGCTTGCGTCATCAAACGGGCGGAAATTCGCTATACTAAGAAAGCCGCGTAATTAAGTAAGTCTATTCTTTGATTTACACATATTAAACCTTAAGGAACGTACGCACGTCAAATTATAATATGCACGTCTATCTGTCTATATCTATCTATAAAACACATTAAACAGTAATGAAGTTGTGTCTGTACATTGACTATATTTATAAAAAAACAATTTAGTGAAATGTAAAAACGGTAATAGAATATATATCTTTAAATTTTTTGTCTGTCTGTTTGTCTATTTGCTTAACTCAAGAAATAACAAAACGTCATCTTAGCAAAAATTTATCAGTGTCTATATGATGAAGAACCATAATACTCTAGCTGTACTATTAGAAAAAAGAAAATGCCCCGTTATCATAAGCTGTTGAACGTGGTAGGCATTTTCCAATGTCATATAACAATTATAGATCTGGAAAATCTGACAAAGAACCATGAAAGACTAGCTAAACTATACGAAACAAGTCAATGGCGCTTTAGTACAAGTTGGTCAGTGTGACGGGCAGTTTTCGTTAAGAAATAAAAATCATTAATCAAATTCACAACGTTTCAACTTTGGGCGGAAAGAGACAAAAGTATTAAGCTGAAAAAAATACTACAATGGTCTAAAACATCTGATGTGTAAGTTTAAGAGACAAGGAAATTACCACCTTTAAGACATTATTATAATTTTTGGTCCAAGTTTTGATTTTTAACTGTATTATGTTATATAAGTAGTTATTTGTTGTAGCTATACAACAGGCTTAAACCTGAGCACAGCTTGAGGTATAATAAATTTCAAAGAGTGGAACACCTGATGTAGAATCATAGTAGACCAGCTAAACTATATAAAATCAGTAAAAGCCGCCTTAACACTATCTATTAGCGTGATACACTCTCGGGGTACTCTCTTTGTCAACATTACAAGTTAAAGCTGTTCAGTATGGTTGGTAGTTTTCGTTAACAAATAAAAATTATTGATCTTTGCGGCCATCGTGACCCAGTGGTATATGTCTGTCAATGTACGCGATGGTTGTGGATTCCCACTTCAGAGAATGGTTATATTTGTATTGTTTTAATTTTTCTCTCTTTGCACGACAAAGATGGGCGTTGAGGCTAAAAAATAGAAGTTTTATCATTCAATATGAATATCATCATCATCATGAATTCGGGTGGAATGCTAAGAACTAATGAGTCTCACTTGGTCCTTTTTGCCGAGAGAGAAAAGTTGAAAAAAAACCACTATAAAGAAATTTTGGGTCAGTTTCACTGTCAACATATATTAAATAGAAGTAATCTACACTAATATTATAAATGCGAAAGTAACTGTGTCTATCTATCTGTTAGTGATGTTATCACGGCCGAACCCCTGAAACGATTGTGATGAAATTCTAGCTATAGATCACGCGGTCAATTCGCGGCCACGAGCGGGTCGCTAATATAAAATAAGTTAGTAGTTTCGTTGTGATAACAAAAAATAAAAAATAATGTTGAGTATTTTTTACGCGATTGCCTATATTTTATATTTTATTACAAAAAAATTATTACAAACTTTAGACTACTAAAGTGATGATACAGATTTCTTATATTGTTATTAGAATAACATTTAAATAAATCTTGCGACAGTATTTACTGTGATTCTAGCAAGTTGTAACCGAAGGCTAAATATTTACATTACAAAACAGAGCATTAGTACAGAAATCGTATTAGAAAGCGGTAAGTATTTTAGGAAATATCTGAAAACAGTTTCTATACACTAATATAAAAGTTTTTGAGCTTTAAGCTTCAATTCCTTCATTACCCCTATTTAATATTTAATTTACGGATCTCCTTGTAATTATGCTATTCATTATGTAGAAAGATAGATAGTAAATACACGTTATGTTAATGAATTATTAATATTATTTATCGATATCTAGAAATAAAAATATTTTTCGAAAACGTATTTAAAAATAAAATTTTAAAATATACCTAGCAGAATTATGAATATTTATCTTATTATAAATGTGTTAATAATACTTTAAAAATATGAATATATAATAACTAGTAGCCTTAAATTAAGGCATACCTATTTATATTTCGAAGGTAAGCTATTAGCAAATCTTTTCTAGGTGTGTTCAGATTTTGCGGATATCCTTCACGAAACACGGCATTCTACTAGTGAACGGAATCGTTGATGACACAAAAATATATATAAAATATACATTTTTAGATTTCAAGCAATTCTTTTATAATATATTAATTTATATTTTAAATATGTTCGGTAAAAAGATTTTACTTTGTCAAATTAAAATGAAAAACGGAAAGGCACTCTTAATAAGAAAAGCCTAGACGATTCTGATTATTTACAGAAGTTATAAATATATATTTATAATATTTGCCATATAAAGTAATATAATGAGTAATCAGTAAATTAATAAATGTTGCCAGTACCTGATGCTTATCTCTAACTGTACAAAAAAGCTGCTTTTGATTTATAAAGTACATAATCACAATTTAACACCGTGCAGATTATCTGCAAGAATTAACATCAATCATTATAAATCTACATCCATACAAAGATATGAATTGCAAAGAAAAAAGCATTTGCGCAAAGATTAGGAAACATAAAATAATAACACATTTTTATTCGAGTACATTTTAGTAATACCCATGGCGGCGTACCTTGGCGACGAAATAACGACTGTACCTTTAAGTTTTCACGTAACAACACGTGCTGCCACTTAGTTTCACACGCAATATCCCGACATGCATTAGATAATACGGCAGTGAAAACGAGAACATTCGCGAAATAATGTGTTATAATACCATCGTATATGGGAATGTGTGAGTGTGAGTAGTTAGTAGTTTAATGACTCATATCTACTAGTAAAAATTATCACATAAATAAGCTAGCTGGGCCATTTCTGCTTGAAATGACCTAGTGTCAAGTCACTACGTTTTCCACTTTTTTGCCGAATTATTAGTTTTTTGGCAAGCGAAACTTATCATACTTAATGGACATAATTTTAATATAATCATTCCAATGAGTGGGAACCCACTTCGCCTCGTGCACCACGATGGCCTTTAAATGTATCAATATACAAATTTAATCTTAAGCGCTTAATTGTTGCCATACATTAACTTCCAACTTTAAAACTATTTAATAGGTACTTACTAAGTATTTCTCACGCACGTAACGCAAGAATATATTTTAAAGCAACAATTAGTAAACACTTTATATAATTATTAGTAATTGTATTAAAACGTTAGTCATAAGTATATATTTATGTACAATTTTTACATACATTTTTTCATTTGAATTGTCCTTCCGACACTTGGTTAACGTAATTAATGTAATGGACAAAAAAATCTATTGTTTAAATATTTAATTCAATAAGATAAACGAATCTCGGTACTTGTCCATGTATACTCTAGAACTGAGTTCTAAAAACAATTCAAAAATATCGTAGATGCAACAATATTTGGTCACTCTTTATTATGCGTGTCTAATTTGCACTTATGTTCAATCTCAACGCGAAGACAAGGTTTTATTTAAATTAAATATTTATTTTACAAAATGAAACCATCAAACCAATCACAAATTCTGCGCAAACTCATATATTTAGTAGTATTGCTAATATAGTCAAGATGTCGCAATTTACTAAGTATTCCAATATAACCTTACGTACGGTATGAGATGACACAAAATACGTACTGAGTATCGGAACTCAACCCCGCCTTTTTTTTGAAAATAACTTAAATATAATAATTTCTCCAAACGGGAATAGGACTCATAACTATCGATGTCCATTCATCTATTCTATACATATAATAAAAATATAACTAATCGTTGTCTATACATTTAAGATATATAAGAAAAAATATTATGGGAGGCACGTAATAGAAACCAAACTTTTTTCTGTGCACGCTAGTCTCTCCCGTAAACTCCCGTATAATCCATATAGTCCGTTCCGTTTTTATTTATTAGCCATGTTTATTTCAATCGGTTTATAAATAAAAAGTTACAACAATTTAAATAAAACTCGTGTAGTTTACACAGGTGAAGCAGCGAGCTGGTCGCTAGTAATTAGTAATTAACAAACTATTTCTTTTTTAATATTTTTTTTTTAACATTTTTTAAAGTGTTATTCCCACACTAAGGAAATTGAAAAAGACGCCTTTCTGAAAAGATGTCTTTTTTAATTAACAAACTATTTGTTATTGTACAAGTGGTACTCGTTTAACAAAATGATCTCTTCAGAGACAAGTAAGAGAGAGATAAAAAGATCAAAAACAACGATTTTTTTATTGTGCACAAAAATTTGGCCGTACAAAAAAATATATTTGAAAACAATATAAAAAACTGTTAAACCAAAGCGAAAAAATATTTATGCGAGCTGTTTCTAATGTTGCGTCGATTCCTCATCTGTCTTACATAGATTCGACTTAAAAGCGTAAATACAGGAAGTTACACGCCAAATTTCAACTTTCTATGGCCAGCCTTTTCACCTGTGCGCTGTAGTGACAACGACAGGTAAAAATCTCTTCCGTTACTGAGTGCAATAACGGAAGAGTTTACATAATGTACAGATTATATTTAAGACTTTAAAATAGAAAAGAAGAGAAAATATAAAGAAAGCCCCAGGTATTTACATCAAATCATTTATATCAAATTTATTATAAATATGTTATTTGATAATAGGAAATACACAACAATGATATGGACATTGATAAATATATTATCCTTTTTTGTCAATAGTAGTATTAAAATCAAAAAGCACTTACGTCTAAACAATATGATTCCTTCCTGGGCATTGTAACCGGTCATCAACGGCACGTCAGCTCCGGGAAGCAGTTCTCGAGGTGAGTGTGTCAGGAAGGCGTCGGGAATGTCTAGCTCTATTACGGGTAAGAAGGGTAATGCCACTGTACTTTGCAGGTCTGCGGACTTGCCAGGCGCGACTGCTAGCCTTGCGCCTGCCTTTACTAGGAGCTCACTTGGTGTAGCGCGGAGATAGCCTATAGAAACAATATTATAATTAAGTAATCATATAAAAGCATACAAATACTTAATGTATATCAGCAGTATTAATGACTAATGACAGTAAGCAAAATATCTAGCAAGACACAATATTCCAACTATAGAGGCGAAGGAAGAATTGCAAAAAAAATCTGAGCTTAAATAAAATAATATTTTCATGCTGTATAGATCTGGCTCTATAAATATAGAAACAATTTTGATATCATCTAGTACGACGATGTCGAAAAATTCTAACTGTAGATATCATCATTTGAATGGCAACTTTATATTTTAATTGTCGAATTGTTCATACGGATAGGTTTCAATAATTCTATAATTCTGATATGTTTAAAAATTCGGAATTAATCAATTTCAAAATACCCTTTATTCGAATAGATATTTGAATTAACATAAAGCCACCACCGGCTTGGTGCAACAGTTGTTCTTTTGAAATATAAAAGTTACAAGCTTATTATTTAATACAGTGCACCAATCTGCACTAAACTCAAATTATATTACTTTAAATATTCTTCTACATAGGAATAAGCTTTACTGATTAATATTGTTTTATAGAGGCATTAAATTTCTACAGTGGTAAATCGAACATAGGTTGTGGAATTGTATTCCTATAGAATTATACCGACCGATACCTCAGACCGATAAACGACTTATTTACTTTTGGTAGACGATAACTTGGCGTTACCATCTTATCTTTATTTCTCGTTATCTCCTATCCTATCGTATGTCTGTCAATGTTTTTAGCATATAACTGTCGGAGAAACAAAATATTATAATATATATATACTGTGACGCAACTATAAGTATACCTATGTGCTTAAAAAAATCTGGCAAAGAATCTGAAGCTCTATTGATTATAAATTAATCTCACGGCTCTGTTTAAGGATTAATATTGAATTTATGTCGACAGCACTGCTCCATAAGATAAAATGCTATGAAAATAGCTAAAACAAACTAGATGGAATGTCTGTTATTTATATTTTGTTAACATTTTTTAAAGTGTTATTCTCACACTAAGGAAATTGAAAAAGACATATTTAGAAAACGTATAAAAATTTGAACGCAGCGGGACTTGTTAGTACGCATGGCTTACGGGTCAGAGCGCTTGAACGGTTTTCAAGAGGCGCGGGTTCAAGTCCTGCTGCGTTCAAATTTTTATACGTTCTCTAAATATGTCTGTTATTTGTCTTACGTTTTTAATCGCGTACGCAGCAGAGCTTACTTTGTCTGTAAGTATTTCAAAGTAGGCATTCCACTGGAGCTTATTATCTTAATGCTTATTTCTAGGAAAACTGTGGCGTTTGCCATGTTTTGAGTTTCTTCTTTAATTGATAGATTCAGATCCCGTCTTCTAACATTAGGTAAAGTAAATTCTCAAAAATTAGATTTTTTGGCATTTAGCATAAGATTATTAACGTAAAACCCAAGAAGAATTTGCGACAACGCACTATTCAACATAGTTTATTTTGTTTATTTGAATAGTACAATATCACATAAGTTCTTTACATAAAAAGGTATAAGGTCGTTAATATAAAGCAAAAATACAAGGAGACCATGAATAGATACTTGTGGAATTATTTAATATAACCTTCTGGATTGTTTGATTCAGTAATAAGATAATTACATAATATATTACGCTTCTGAAAATATATTTAATGTATTTCGTAACAAGATACGGATTCGGTGGAGATTAATAATATAGTCAGCCTTGTCCCAATGGCTGCCCTTTTACGTACGATTTATGTTACGACTTGAAAATACATTGTGGCATTTATATGACGTGTTAATCAAAATGATTCGCATTTTTAAATGTTCATGCATTCCGTTTCTCATCATTATTAAAGTGTTGATATTTTAATACCTTGGTTTTGTTTTTGCCAGCATTATTGTTTCGTTTTATAATATTTAAGATAACCTAGTGACAGGTCCGGGGAAACCAAAATATTTAGTAAACAAAAGTTTCTGTTTCAGTGTGGACCTGCCTAACGTTAATTTACAAGGAAACTCTAAAAATGGGAGTGAGATCCACAACCATCACGTCTAGTGAGGCTACGCAACAGTTCTAATAGTTTTACCCATTGCGTTGAGGCTCGTATCAATTGCTCAACTGTATAGTTAAAAGTAGTTTAAAAGTTTTGTATGTTTTACTCAAAAAATACGAGTACACAAAAGTTTTAATAATTACAACTTTACACTGCATTTCAAATGTGACATAAGTTATAATTTATAAATAATTGATAATTAAAATGATTTCTTGAAAGAAATGTTATTTTAAGATATGGCCGAAAAGTTGTTGAAAACAGCTTGCCATAATCCTACGAGCTAATTTGTATAATATGAACTCTATTTAATTGCAACTTTCTACAAATAAATAAAAAAAATATAATATGCATTTATTAAAAATATATAAAATTGATATAAAAGATACTGAAAATCGTTCGTTTCACTTACAGTCACTTTATTTGTGTCAAGGTAATATTGTCAGGCATTGACATTAATTTAAACGCAAGAAATATACTCAATAACTAAATGTTCACAAAATAATATTGTGAACAAGTACTTAAAAGTAAAGAACCAAATCATATGGTAAATATAGCTAAAACAACACCTTATATATTTGTAGATTCCTACAAATATGGCCAATATGTTACTTAATTTTTGCATATTTAACGAAACGTCGCTAGTGATCCCTGAGTCATATTAGGGGATTCAGAATTAAATTAACTTTTGGTTGTCACTCCGTTGGGACCCATAAGGCAACAATAAAATAATAATAAAAAGCATGTTTTATCTTGAAAGAGACTAACTATACCGCTATAACTTATTTCTATAAGCTTAAGACAATTTTAACAAAAACACTAATCTGTTAATTTGTGTGAATGTGTGTAGTTAACCATAAATGTAATTAAAAAATATCATCATTCTTACCAAGTAATTCTGCTGTGCTGTTAGTGTCGATGCCCAGTTCCCTTCCGAGTTCAAAGGCGTGTTCCTTCGGGTCCCGCGCTAACGCCCACGGCGACAGCGCTACTCCACTCTGCGCTATTGCACCGTGGAATAAACCCTAATTAAACCAAATATTTATTAATAAATAGGTTTTTTTTTTTATTTTAACACAAACATAAGGGATAATTTGTATGCTTAATATTTTTAATATTCATTTAGAATTGCAGTGGAAGTATGATTTAAAAATATTCATATACATTGTCCGACTAACCTGCGAAGCTGGAGAAAGCATGTGTAGATGGACGGAAGCAGCGCCCGCCGACTCTCCAAATATCGTTATACGTTGAGGATCACCACCGAAGGGTTCAATGTTGTCTCTCACCCATCTTAACGCCATCACTTGATCCTTTACAGCAATAATAATAATTTAAAATGTTTCAGGAACCTGCGCTATATTTTCACGCTCATGTCAAGATTGAAAACGTTTATTTAGATCTTTTCACTGAACTAGTCATGAACTGACTTTAGGTCAATTAGGTATTTTAGCGTAACACATCTAATTTGAATATTTATAATATTATTTATATCAATATTAAGTCTATGCGTAATAACATTAGAAATGCGAAAGTAGGTGTTTCTGTTGAAAATCTGTTCATGGAGCTGCCGCTTAATGAATCCTTTAATAACTTTTAAAAAAAAGCTAAATAATTTAATTTAAAAGCTATTAACTAAAACTTTCGGGTATGCTAACAGGTAGTCAGATAAACTGACTATAATTGAACACTTTCAAATCCATAATAAGTTCAATATCGTGTTAACTACGAGCATTCTCCCTCAAGGGGAGCATCTCGTACACCTTTCCTCTAAGGTTAAATATTAATACGGTACCAATGTTTAAAAATATTCATTTAATTTATTCGACGATCTAACATTTAAGATGTTGTAAAAATATATTTTATATGAATAGGCATGTAATTTAATACAGTATTTATTCATTGCACTTACACTTAGTAAAGTTAGTGACACGTTTCTGTTGCCAAATTACCAGTATGACCATACGAGGATATAAAATTGAACAATATACGAAGTATATAATATATAATTATTATCACATTTTAAATGTGAGCAGTTCACAATAGAAGTAATTATGAATCAAATTTAATACAGGCGGTACCCACCAATCTCGAGCTATCATTACCAAAACGTGCTATAGAGTTTTGAAATCTCATAGATGCACTTGACCAACATGTCTTAAGCCGTGACCGAGCATTGCTTAAGATATAATAATTCACAATAGTGAAGGGCTGTCATTGGAATTTAAATGTAATTTAAGTAAGGGCATCTTTATTTCCTTCCTTTAAACTATTGATACTAAAGTTGTATAATTTAATGTTAACAATTTCACGTCATTCCAACTGGAACATAGGTTACAGATTTGGACCTTCGTGGGCCTTTGATATGTTTGCTAATTTAAATAAATATATTAATTTTATATAATTATTTATTAGCTTTCTAATGTATTTCTGACCTTCAATCCCATATTGCCGGACACTTCTTCATTCTCCAGACTGAGAAACCCCAAAGCTCCAAGTCTATAATTCAATGTGACAAGAACCACTCCTGCACCAATAAGATGGTCTGGCCCGTAAAGAAAAGCGTTCCCCGAACCCACTGCAAACGCGCCGCCATGAATCCACACCATTACCGCGAGTTTTGGATTGTACCTTATAAAAAAAAACAAACAAATAAATAAATATAAAAATAGACTTCCAAATAATACTGCATCAATTTCGCAAGGCGTATTTTATGCATCGTTGGGGCAAACGCATTGCCATTAATACCATACCATAACTCATACATTCTTCAGACATTCTTCATTTTCCGCTCGAATTGTCGTTTCGCTTTGTAATATTCACTAAAGGGGAGAAATGAAAATAATTAAATATTACCATTCCTCCGAGTGGAGATCGAACCAACAAGCTATCACGACTGCATTCGTACGCTGTCCCATTACGCCACGATGGTCACTCTTGATAGATTTTCGAATACCAAGACAAAATTTTCTAAAGCGCGTCTACTTATCGGTTCTATTAATGCCTTTTACAGATACAGGTACTAAGTAAAAGCTACATAAAAGAACACAATATTTTTTTTTTTGATTTGCGAACTGTATTTACTAATATAGGAAATAATGTTTGCACTTACAGTTGCTACCCTAAACATAATATTCATTATTATATAAGGAAATAACCGATCAATATTTCATATTAATATAAATAAATATTGACAAATTATGTGCAAATTGCCTTGTATGATTCTAAATTAATTTAAATATATATCTAACGCAGTATAGTGATTCAGGCGATTTAGCCATGAATTTCAATCAAATAATTTGCTTTATCTTCTATAAAATATATTTATTTTTATATACAATATATTTTTTTTAAATAATTTTCTAACAAAAATGTAGAATATTTAAAGAATTTATATATGTAATTACCCAGAAAGTTTATCCGGTAAGGCGGGTGTGTAAACATTCAAGTAGAGGCAGTCTTCATCGCCTTTATACGTGTCGAATAACATGAACCGATGAGGGCATACGGCGCCTTCTTCAACCGCATCCCGAACGCCAGTCCATGGTTCCAATGGCACTGGAGGTCGAAATCGTAATGGACCTCGTGGTGGCTGAGCATATCTGGAAATATTTTGTAACTTAAAGTAAAACTTCTCATTCTATAATTTAGCTCCATAATTATCACAATAATAAATTAATCTTTCCATACGTTTCCAAATTTATTACTTACCATCGACCCGCTCGCAAATATCTTTGCGTAAACTACACGACTTAACTTGCTTTCTCGATCGCTCGCGTTCTCATTTAAATCCCAAACTTTGCTTAAATTTATAATTAAAATAACTATAACTTTTTAATTTATGAACCGATTGAAATAAAATCCACAATAAATGTTAAGGAAAGTCGACCAAAATACAATAGTCAAAACAGCATTGACATCGGTTTAGCCGTTTCATTTCAAGATACATAGACAGAGATTAGTTTCATTTTTATTATATGTATAATATAGATTTATGTAGACAAATAAAGTCATTAATTAATAAAATTTCGCAATTGTTTCAAGTCATTTTGTTTGCCTGACCTTATATTTATATAGATAAAGGTTAATGAGAAGGTCACTGTTTATGTTGCCTGAGAACTTTTATTTTTATTTTTTAAAAGTTTACTAAATATTCCCAATTACCTTATGCCTTTAAAGCTATAATATGGTGTTTGGGCACTGGTCCTCGCCACGACCCTGCGCCCTCGTAAAGACCCAAACTTAGTTGCAACAATCGGTCCTCCGCCTACTCGCATACGATCTACTAAAGCGTGAACTAAACGAGCTGCACGGGCCGGCACCGCCTGAAGCCGCCGGAAGGCATGCTTCAAACCGACCGACTCACTCACTGTACTTGATAATCTCCGCCATGCACCTGTTACCTAGTATGAAAAATATTATTGATATTTTAAGAATTAAACAATTTAAAACTATAACAAAACTATCAGGTTTATTTTAATTATATAGCAAATATACACTTTCATTTTAGCCATATAAATACATAGCTATATAAATACCACACGTCCAATATACTTATATAAAAAGCCGCAACAATATGATTTCATAATGTATAAGGTAATTTTATGCACTGACAAGAAAATTACACTTTTAAACGTTTATTATTTTCAAGTCACACTTATCCATTTATCATAATTAAATTAATGAAACATTTCACATGTGCATGTGTCGAATGAAATTGTGTGATTTATCACTTACATAAAATATAAAGAGACTTTAAATAACCACAAAAAGTGCTAAACTTTTGGTAAGTAGGTACTTTAGCTTTCGTAATAATAAGGGCCGAAACAGACATGCGCTTTTTATATTAAAAAGCAAAATAACAGATATTTTTATGTATTTAATATATATATATATATATCTCATTGTCTATAACAATGTTTATACTGTACAATATGTAATACGTGTAACCCTACTATGTATAATGAATTCTCGTGTAAACGAATCATAATTAACGTAAAACCACTAATTAAAGCTTCAAAATTGTATGAAAAATATCATAGACCGTATAAATGACTAACACTGAATATGTGGTATTGGTCGTTTGTTATTAATGAAAATAAAGTATTAAAAGTCAAAAGAAAATTTTGTTTTAAGTAACAGAGAGATGTTACATTATGTCCGTGATATATTATTAAAAGAACTATTTCTTTGTCGGTTAATGTTCTCAATATAATTTTTTTAATAGAAATAACTAGTGTTTGTGACAAAAATAAATTTTAAAGTCAATATTTATTAGAATGATTTTAAGTTGTTGGCCTTGTCATTTGTGATTATAGAGTATTTTTTATTTTTGTAGATTTTATATATATTTATATATATATATATATGCGTTTATGTTAGTGTAAGTTTTACATGTATCTATATTTATATATATGTATATAAGTACATCTTACGAATAATTTAATGATTTTATTGTTTGTTCACACTATCCCATACTTTATTTGCTCTTTCCTATGCCTTAAGGTTGCCTGGAAGAAATCGCTACTTTAGCGATAAGGTCGTCTGTTTTACACGATACCAGTATTCTTGTACTTTGTATTTTCTTTTGTTTTTTGTTTCGCATATTTTTTTATTTTCTGTTTTTTATTTCTATTTGTGGATAAAGATTGTTTTTATTATATTATTATTATTATTATTGATATAATATAACCATAATAGGTACATATAGGAAAATTATTTAAGGCCTAAACGACGTTGCAACTGATCGCTAGTAACTGCAACATGTTTATATTTAAGAAGTTTAATAATTACACTTGCTTTAGGTAGTAATTTTGTGAATAGCCGTAATTAAAAGTCGCCATATTGATCTAATTCCAGTGTCACAACATTGCACTACTTCGCACAGGCGAGTGAACGGTTACCCTCAACCAAAAATATCGCAACTTGTCATTCGATATTGAGACTGAGGACGGAAGGTCTTTTCTTACAAATTTCCCGAGTCTATATTTATATTACCAAGCTAAATATTTAATAGACGTATCTATTAGCCATTAAAAATAATTAGACACTTTACATCCAAATGCTGTTTGGTAATTGTGAAATTTTGTAATGCTATTTCTACCTATGTATGACCTTTGTTTTAACAAGGACTACCAAGTAGCTAATCTTAATGGTTTTGTAAACGTCTATTTCAACTCTACTAAATGTTATTTGTTACTTTGTCTAAAGTAAGGACCACATGTTCGTGCTGAATGAAGGAAAACTTCAATGCTACAAAAAAGGAAAACCTCAATGCCTGTCTTTTGTTGCTCCTAATGAATCCATGGAATGCTAAGAAGTTTCTTGTCCTTACCCGACTAAATCATTTATTAAAAAAGATTGTCATAATAATGTCATTGTTATTATATATCTACACCTATACATTATATATTTTTTATATAATTAGTTAATCAATCATTCATTGTTACTAATGATTTCTTTAACTGACGTTGTGATTTATCGTAATCTGTCGCTAAATTTTAAGATATCTGTTGTCTATCGATGACAAATCTCATGCCCATAAAAATTGTGATTATTCGTAACTCGAATTTAATAACAGTCTTTTTTAGCACACTTATATTAGCTTTATCGGTATGTAAAGTATAGATTGTAAAGAAGTGCAATATAAAAAAATAGATCTTTTTTTCAATAATACTTATTTAATATCAAATATACGTATTTAATCCTATAATGACATTAAATATTTACGTTGAACGATAAAGTTATATCCATAGCATCAAGAACAAAATCTTATTTAACGGCTGATAGATGCCCGCAACTCCGTTTGCGTAGACTTTATAATGTTGATGTTAAATTTTGGATGTGTCCAAATTATAATAACTTTGCCGGTTAACAAAAATGCCGGTACTCCACGCCCCGCTTTGTCTAGCTGGAGAAGAAAATTGTAAACTATTCAAATATAACCACTCGTGGGCATGGGCTTCGAACTTATAACCACCGCGATTACAGTCAAATGCGGTCCTATTGTGCCTCGATGGATTCAATGTTTTATGTCTATCTATCATCGAAATTTACCCACCATACTAGCAATCTTACTAATCAGATGTTCCAGAATTATTTTATATAGTCAGCGTTTTATATAAAGTTGATCACGCTTAACAACATTTGTTAAAGGTTCGTTGCTTTATTTCTTATAGTTTAGCAGGTCTATTATAGTTTTACATCAGGTGTTCCACTCTTCTAAATCAATTGTACCCTAAGTTCTGCCCAGACTTAAAGACTTTACATCAAAAAAGTTTAATTGAAATCCGTCCAGTAATTACGAAGATGTGCGCGTTTGTACGCGAACAAGACAAACAAACGACATATACACAGACAGACGAATAGTTTTTTTTATATATTCTCCCTACATATTATTTTTCGTAAATATACTCACTGAACAGACACACTTTTAATTATACTATATACTATTTTGTTATAGTACAGATAAGTTGTGTTGTTATTCCTGTAAGTACGTCTTCGTCATCCTTGTATAGAAAGCTGAAAGTGCTAGAACATGAATCTTCTTAAGAAACTAATATAAATAGACGAATGTAAGACGCATACACAGAATTACAATCAGCTAGCTTCGATCGTTACATATATTGCGAATACTTCCTTTTGCCCCAGACTGTCATTAAGGCAATGTTATTAATTATTATAGAAAGATATTTAATAAACAACGGCGCGTTATAAAGTTAACATAAAAAGATGAAATTTCCACTAGCCTGCCAGCCTGTATGAAATGTAATTAAGGATAATAAGAATATAGGCAATAGTAGGTACATTAACCCAGTAAACGTTTAATATCTTTCTTTTTATTAATATCTTGCAATTATATGACCATTATAAAAAATATTCTTTCTTGTATTGATTTTTCAATATTATTAATGTCATCTTTTACTAATAATATAGCAATATAGCATATGTCAATGTTCAATTAATTATTTACTGTCAGGCATCATAATCGGCAAAACGGATGTACAAAAAACTGAACTATACATATTGTTTCTTTACTTAACTTTTCTGATTATTTAAAAAAGTACTGAACCTATTTACTTCATATTGTTTTAAAAAAACAATGTTTAATTATAAAAATGAATACTAGAAACTAAAAAAAGATTTCTATAATATTTTCTGCGTCAACGAAAAAAGAATAATAACATTACTAATATTTTTTATTTTCGAATCTCTATACTTACAGCTCAGCTCCAGCTGTCTGCTTTGTTTTTTGTGTTTCTTGTAATATAGCATCGATGTTATTATTATTGATAGGTCTAAATAAATAAATATCTTACAATCTATATGAATATGCTGCGTTTCAAAGTATACAAATGAAATTAGCTATTACATTTCAAATAATATGTGCCTCAGAAATAGCTCGGCATAAAGTTACATAAGAAATTAAGTGAAGCATGATTCACGTAAACAGACGTGAAGAGAACACACTGCGTCGTCGAGACGCGACGCTCTCTTGCCCAATATAAAAGACATCGGCGTTTTTTAGGTCACTATATTGATAAATCACGTATTAGCCTATGATATTTGTGAGAAACTACGCATGCATATGCTTTGAAAAGAAATTAACGCCCAGATATTAATATAAAATTTATTCAATTAACAATACTAATAAGGTTATTCTTATACTACTAAGGTGTTTAATTTTCAAAGTGATGGTAGCTATCATGGAAGACCGTCTGACTGGTTTTGGTGTGCACTGTGTTGCAGTCTGTTGTTCTTTCGATTCCCGCTCAGGAAATGGTTATGTAAAGTTATTTTCATTGATCTGCTTCGATGAGATAAAGCGCGGCACTGAGTTTCGCACTGAGTTAATAAGAACGTAATGTCTCGAAATCAAAAAGAAAGTAGAGGATGCACTGTCTTGACAGTAGGTTATCTCATTTAAACCGCTGTAGGAAAAAGCGCATAACATTGCATTTGATGATAGTTGGAAAGGAACAATGTTCTTTTTATGTAAAACTAGTAAAATGTTTGGTTTTTTAAATAATATAAAAGCTGCATATCATTTATACCATTTACGGTAAGAAGCATTTATTTAGAAATTATGATAATATATATATTTAAATAAAGATTAAACATTTAATAACTATTACAGTACCTTCATAGAGTTCAAGCTGCTAGCTGCATTCGCCACAACGTCTCCTAACGCCGCAGGAGGCAACGCATCGCTTATGAGCAGTCCTTTTATAAAAACTATGAAGACACATAACAACCACACGCGCATGTTCACTTTGTTGATTAATAACTGTCACTAGCACTGATAACTTAAACTGAATGAAATGTCACGGCAAAAGACATTTGTAAAACATATTTTCTCTTGTCTGATTTGTTATTTTCCTATTCGAGGTCGATGCTCCGGTAGGCAGTGAACGAGGACCTAAAAAAGTTAAATTATATTATAAAAAGTTAATAATACATAGCATTAGATATGTAATCGCCTTCGGATTCGAAACTCAGCTGACCACCGACGTTTGTGGTAAGTTTATTGCCTAAGCATGTACTAATGTAGAAATTTCAAGTACCTTCTAACTTTATGAACGTAAAACGAAATTTAGTCGCAAGTTTTAAATATGTACTTAGAATATAATATTTATCCTAGTTATTTTTTTTCTATAACCAAATAAAACAGAATGTAATTGCAAAAGTAAAACGGTTACAAAAGTAAAAAAAATACAAAAGCGCGCTAATACACGTAGCTTTACGGTAAGTAAAAAAAAACCTAAAAATAAAAATTATCACAATGATAATTTTTTTTTATTATTTTAAAACTTTTACTTTAGGTAATATATTTTATATTTTCACATGTTACCGAAACGATACATTTATATACCTAACCCAATCTTGAAAAAATACATACAGTAAGTAGGTACTTTTATGCACAGTAATGTGCATAAAAGTATGTGTTATATAGATTTACAGTTATTAATATAGCACAGGTCTAATCCAAAATATTATAATAAGCATATTTTTGCAACCGGTCAACAAGCCGTGGTGGCGTTCTCGATATTACGTGTACTTTCACTGCTTCGGCAGCATAATCGTAAACTAGAGATAACGTATAGGAACTGATTGTCACATTAATTGCATCGGAAAGTAGGTTAATAAAGATTTGGAATGCGAAGTCGAAAAGACAGAATTTGATAAAATAATAAAGGTAATTTATTTACGATATTTAATTTAAAGTAATGTAATTATAAAACACAATTAAAATATATTTAAATTTATTGAAAATGAAATAGTAAATAATTTTTTAATTAACGAAATAAGTTATAAACATTTCTATATCAGACCATCTGCTTCTTGTATAGAAAATACATCAAAGCTTAATCGAGATTACTATAAAAATACGTAGACAAGTGTTTTAATTCATAGTCTCTAATAACTAAATTAATTTGATATATAAGTTGTATGTGATATTTATTACGTAATGAATATGAGATACAAAATCTTAATAGTCATAAAATAATGATCTAGAACCAACTTAAGTTTATTATATAAACAATTATATTATATAAACTATTTTACTATATATAATAATAAACTGGTTATAAATATAATTTAATATTTTCGAACCTTGATTTATTATTTATATTTGTTTATTCATTTCTTTTTATTTTTTATTTATTGTATCTGTACATATGCAGATACTGTATAGTTAACGTTAAACTAAAACATCAAATTGTGTGTATTTGTGTTATTTCCAAGTATTTATTTCTCTTGATTTATATAGTATTTGTTAATTTCTCCCATGATAGGTAGAAATAACTAATAATCAGTGCTAAGTTCATGTTAAATATTAAGTTATATTACTTAGTACTCTATTTTCTCTATATAGGAACAGCATGTACCTAATAAATGTAAAACCCAACGACCAACTTTGTGTAATTAGACAGATTAAAATCTACATGAAAAATTCACTAATCTTCCAATTGGAATTTGTTGCTTGAACACTTTGGCACGACGAATCTTCAGTCAACTTTGGCACGACGCGACGTCGTCGACTATCATTAACGTCGTTAAAAAAGTAACAATTCAATATGCACCTAGTACCTTTGATACCGTAATATACTTGGAAGTAAAGTAGGTATAACATTGAGATGTATACATATAATAGAAATATAAAATTTAACTAAATATATAGTCATAAAGAGCGACGTCAACGACCTTAGATGTTTATGTAACAAAGATAGGTTGTTTATGATTATGTCATAGAAGTAAGAAATTATGCCTTAATATAAAAGGTCCCGGTAGTTTTCAAAGCTTGAATGAATATAACAAGCGGTTATTTACTCCGATGACAGCAATAATAATAGTTGATCGAATACACGGCAAATTCACGAATACCTATTACACCGATTATAGTCGCCATGGTGGCTATCGTGGCGATGTGGGACGTCTAACTGTAAACGCCATTGGTTCTGAGTTCTATTTCCACTCTGGGGAACGATTATATTTAAAATATTTTTATTTCTACACAATGGTATATAAGACAAAGCGCAGTATTGAATTCCGCCACTCTTACACGTAATGTTTCGAATTCGACGGAAAGTAGAAAATCGAGTGCTGTTCTCTCTGATTACCCAGTTTTACGGAAAAAACGGTGAAACTAAAATAAATACATCTATTCTTAGTGAAAGATGATAATAGGTTTAGTAAAAAACGTGGTCATATATTTTGAATAGGATCATCGTTTGATCTCTGTTTCGGTGTTCGCGAACAAATCGGCAAAAAAACAAAATTAGCAGGATGCGTGAGTAGCGTTTCGAGACCGTCGGAGATAAATCTACCTCATCGCACCCCATTGCATTATTGTTTTTTCTTGTTTAATATTACATTTTATATTAGGCATCTTATTTAATTTGGGTATTCGTTAAGAAATTGCTGTTTTAAGTAATAGAGGTAAATAAACTAGGATAGGGCACTAATATAAGATAAAAAAGAGCGATATACGTATACCTACCATAAAAATGTTATAATTCACCATGGCACTATGACTCTTGTCAAAGAAAGAAATGACAAATCAAAAGAAAGTTAGTAGCAAAGGGTGCTGCACCTGTAGCAGAGTCAACATTAAAACTAATAATTATTTATCAAGGTTAATAAAATGTTTCTGTCTTCTGTTTCTGTTTTCTGTATAATATTTTTCTTGTAATATATATATACCCCAAATATTTTTTATATATAAGTAACCAGTAGACCTTGTATATACTAGAGTAATAATTATAACAAAAATGCAATGATAATTTAAATACCTAAATGTATTTACATTATGAAGTTAAGGTAACCTTCTACACAAATTTTACGATTTGCAATTTAAAATAAACAAAACTAGTCAAGGGATTTTTTTTCTTAAATTTATTATATATTAATTTGAATAGAAACCACCATAATTAAAAAACCGAACTAAATAGATTTTGAATAAATATAATGGAAAACGATGGATTCAGGAGACGTTATAAAGAGCTTGTGTTATTATTGGTATGATATTTTAAATTTGCACTGCATATACTATACTTAAAAGAATCACACATTATTTACAAATTTTACGAATTTATAAACAGAATATGTTAAGGAAACCGGAATATTAAGGTGAGTTTCCAATTACATAATTTTATTAGTAAATAAATGGTCACCTACTTAATCCTACCTTGGTGTAGTGTACAGCCAAAATTTTCAGAACTTCATACAAGTACACTAAATTAGATGTTTGACTCTTGGGATTATTTATAACATCTTTGTAATCACGGTACGTTAAAACAAACTTTGTAAAGACGTTTAAAGAAAAGCACGGGCGAACGCCTGTAGTAGTCAACTCTATACTGGCTCCAGCGACGGTCGCTGAGACAGTTACTTAACCGCCACCCACCACAACACTGTATTATTTAATACATTCTACTATACGTTTTGAGTTACGAGTATCATATTTGTGATTAAATCACAATATTCATTAAATTCTATATATTTTATGTTTAATGTTTTTGTTTGTGAAATATATAATGAAATTTAAAACTAATAATCAAAATACAAAAAAACTTCAAGTCTCTCTTGTGAGCTCAAATTATTGTTACTCAAAATATTGGGTATGCTTTAATTTCACTCTATGCTATTATTGCGGATATAGAAACAAAAAACATATTATTAAAGACAGCTGTAGCCGCTACTCGTTCGGGTAGACTAGGATTTTTTGCATACTTACATTTCACTGCCATGTTACATTTTTAAATCTAAATTTTCACACCTGAATTCTAAAAAAGAGTAGGCCCGCTGGTATGACACGCTTACGCTCTATCATTATTTATTACACACATTATTTATCATTATTTCATGATCATGACAATCAGGTAGAAAATTCTTTTTAGTTGTTTTATCAACATACATTATTTATGTATTAACTGAATTTTCTATATATTATTTTATATGCGTAGATAATAGAGTGCACCATAGTATGCAGGATAAAAAGTATCCCAAATGTTAATCCAAATTAAAGCCTCTTTATCTTTTTTTCTGTTTTTTTCTATTTTTGTTAAGGTCAGGTTTAGTTTCACGCTTTTGTCCTCCGCAACATTTCTCCGCTATCCGCATTCGAGACATGGAGTCTTGAGTGGCGGAACTCAACGTCGCGCTTTGTAATTTTATTTTTAAAATATTAACTAACTATAAAAAGAATCTCTTTATATAAAATAATTAATTTAATAGGTACCGGCGATGTCAGTATTTAAAAAAAATCGTTTAATTAATTAATTAAAACATCTACTAAAACTAAACCTATTCATAATTACAATTGTAATCTTTGTAACATAATAATGCATAGGTATATACTATTCTGTATCCGCATATGCTTAGTATTATATTCTGTATCAGGAAATCCGTAATTTATTCGGAAAAGATTATGTAATTTAGGAAGGAAATTTGAGATCCAATGTAGGAAGTAAGAGGTCTAAGGCTAAAAACCTCTAGAAATTCGAAGCTAAATAGTACATCTTTTATTTAACTTTACGTATAGTAGAAAACACAGGGAGAACCTAACGTTACATTCTCCATTTTACACAAAATTTTGATAAATTGAGTATTAGGGTGGCAAAGAATCCAAGAAATTGATGGTCATGGTTATAAAGTGACGAATGTGTGCCCCGAAATACTGCCTACTGGCTGAAAAGAAGTTGGTAATGAACTGTATGTTATCCACACGGTCCTTGACCGTCTCCTCTTGTACAGTAAGTGATTGCCTATTGATATATTGTTTGAGGCTTTTCGCTATTAAACCGTCGACGGAAACGACTATATCATCTAAGTCGCATCGATATTCCACATTACTGTGATCTCGTTCGCCAAGTCTAAATATGTAGCTACTTCTTTTTCACGCGTTCGGTCTGTTAGCACTATATAATACGAGTACATATCTATCTTAGTACATACTTCTAAGAACAGACGTGGGATTGTTTCCTTAGTATAGTATATTTATGGGCAGTAGAAGACAGTATTGAAAAGCAAGTTGCTGGTGTATTATGTTGGCTACTTGATTTTATCTAACTTAGCTTTTTGATTATCCTCCAAATAGTCACGATCGAGTCGCAGTGAGAACGAGTGACAATATGTCTGATGGGTTCCCCAAGATGATGACGCGCTCGACACAGGTCGATTGTGCCATTTTTCAATTATATACCTCTGGTAGTTTTCTATCTTGATAACTTTGTCTTTAATTTCACAGACAAAACCTGTAGTTTATTCAAAATTCTTCCCAATCAAAGTGAAAATGAAACTGTGTCCACATTAGAACCGTTAAGATCCTTGGGGTCTTCCCTGCTGATCTTTCAATTTCTATATAGAGGTAGCAAGTATTACAACAGAAGTAGTGAGAATTACATTTTTAAGCCGAAACTGACCAAAACCGAACCTTCAATCGGTCACTAATAATAATAATAAGTAATCACCTATTTCAGCAATTGTGAAAATTCTATCCCTAAGAAGGCGAAATAGGAGTTGAAAATTAGTATGGATGTCCCTCATTTTTTAAGTTACAAATGTGAACTTTGTTTTTGGCTAGTGATTATAAGTATTAAACTACTGTTTCAAGGTTTATTGTAAATTCAACCTCTAAGGGTGTGAGAAATAGTTTACATGGAAATTGCCATTTCTGAACTTAAAAACGTGAAGCTTTATTAACTTTATGTGTAAATTCTATAGTTCTATATATATATCTCTCAGTTTTTGTTTGTCACATTTGAAGTTACAATTTCTTATTTAGGCTTTTCATAATATATTAAATAATGAGTATTCTAGTTTGTGAAAATATCAGTGTTCTATGCAGTTCTGACTGCAAGCAGTGGTGGTGGAAGTTCTAGTGTAGGAAAATTAGACCACAAATAGGATATTACAAAGAGGTTCTACACAAACATACCTAATATTTTAAATAATATAGGGACATTATATTAAAACCCGTTATTTTATAATAAATAAATGGTAAATGGGGTAAATTGCACTTCTTTTTACAGATTTTTTTTGTTAAGTGTTAACAAAAATCTTAATTTGGTATTTAAATATTTAAAAGTTTAAGAACTACAACATTCACAATAATAAATTTCATACCGCAAATGACTGTAAACATTTTAACTATGTACATATATTTAAATTAATAAGAGATTACTGAAACAAAAACAAATGTTTTGTAATTTTTTATTATATAAACTTAAGAAGAAACTTATAAATTAAAAATTACTCCCAACTAAGTCAATGTATTGGCTCAGGTTGCTGAGTTAGAAGTAAGCCAAATCGTTTTTTGATTGTTATTCTCTGTCTTGAATATTTGTCCTCAGGGGAAAATCGAGCTGAAAAAAAAATTTTTTAAGATTTGATACTAGTATTATAATATTTAATTTTTTGTCGATTAGTCGAATGTATATTTTTAAGGGCAGGTATTTTTAAGTTTATTTTTTACGTTACTTACGTTTTGCCGTAAAATTGTTATATTTGTGGGATTTTTTATTGAGTTATTATGTATTTACATAGGTAAATAAAATATATTGCTTATTATTTTTTATAAATTTGTATATGCAATTCAGATAGCTATGTACAGCTTGTCAACCTATTCACGCTTGGTATAGATTTATTATATTAAAAACTTTACAAGATAGTATAGAAATACCTGGATGTGCAGATAGTGTAGGCTTTCCACGAGGATCTATCGTCTGAAATATCAAAAGTAAGTTATAAAAAATTATAGAAAAATATATTAAAGAACTATGTTTACTATTAAAAAAAACACATGGAGAAAACAAGTTTAAGGTTATGAAAACACCAACCGACAATGTATAGTGCCTATCACCATTTTCATTTATATAATATCGTAAATACATTATAGCTTCAGCAAGAGGCAACGAATCTTAAAAGTCACACAAAAATTATAGATAGGGAGGGAATATTAGGGAGCTAATATGTGGAAATATAAACTGGAAATTGGTAAAGATAAGGTACTTGGCTATTAGTGGATTGAAGTTTTAACTTTTATGTCAACAGTGATCTGTCACAGTCACACAATATCATTGTAAACTTAATATATCTGCTATGGTTATTCGCGATTGGTCAATGTAGTGTACAGATAAACAATGAACAGTATATGACTATTATTCATACTACTTTTATATATTTTTTTACTGGTGCGAGACCGGTAATATGAGTAACCTTTTACTTTACTGGTACTTTATTTTGCAAATACAGGTACAGTACAAGTATAAGTGCACTAAAAATACGTGTACTCTGTTCTCATAATATAGGTTCTAATAATATTAGGCTTAATAATAATACAGATTATATACCCAAGCTAACAAACTTTATAAATATCTTTAAATTAAACTTATTTTTCTCCAAAACTTTAATATGGAAATAATGTCATTTCTCACTTGATGAAATGGTTATTGTTATAATGTTCTCCCTTTTATAAAAAGATGGGCGTTGAATTTCAGCATTCAATTCACGTCTGTAATTCGGACAAAAACAGAAAAAAATTCTAAAACTTATAACAATATTACATCGTCTAAAACATCTGATGTGTAAGTTTAAGAGACAAGAAACCACAACCACCTTTAAGGAATGATTATAATTTTATTTAAAAAAAATCAGTCGTTCGATATATCGAGATTAAAAATATCGACCATTTACATAGTTTTTTTGAAAAATTATCGATATGTCGATAATTTCATTGATATTTTGTGAATCCCTAGTTTGATTGTTTGTAAATATTTCTGCCAGTTATCGTTGTTACACGGGTTTTTTTATTTTAAATTTACAGTGCATCGCCATAGCTGATATTCATTTTTGCGAATCGAAGCTTAAAGATGGCACACCTTCCTCCAAGAAAGACGTCTTCTAACAAAATATTTAAGCAAGATACAAATCCACTGCATGTACTTCTACAAATGGGCTTTTCGAAACAGCGAGCGTAAGTTTTTTATTTTTATTCATACATTTTTTATTGTTATATGGCTTATTTATAAAATTTAAATTTTGCTTACAGATTGAAAGCGTTGGCTGCTACCGGCAATCGTAGTGTTCAGCTTGCATCCGACTGGCTCTTAACTCACGTGAATGATGCGCACATAGACGAAGATCAACCTCGAGAATATATATTATACGCCAGCCCAAGCGGTCCCTTTTTAATTCAATTACTTGAGTACTGGAATAAATCGCAAACTAAGAGTTGGAATGGGGCTCACAACTTTCCACCGCATATTACTCTCGTCCCATTCTTTAAGGTTTCTACAAATCATAAAAATGTTGCACTGGCACAGTTGGACCTTGTTTGAATGTTGTAATCATATAAAATAATAAACAGAAAATGTATATATTAATTAGCATACAATATTTGTTCTAGCTTAACGTAGGGTGTACTTAAATAAAAACAATTTATATACATTGTTTTTTTTTTACAGGCAAGCGATGATGTTACTTTACAATTAGGTAAGGCAGTGAAACAGGTAGTTGAATCTGTAGGCATACCACCATGTTCGCCTTTGAAATGTGAGCCTTATATATCACAAAACTTCATGGGGCTTTTTGTTTCTGATGTGCATGCGGACTACTTAAGAAAAATTTCTGTCCAGTACACACAAATTATTTCTTCAATTTGTAAGTATTATTTTTGCCATAAATCAATGAAAATAATATTAAATTAATATTAAATTTAATTACTTTTAATAAATTGTATATTGTTGTTGAGCATGCAATACCACGGGGGAGCAGAACTTTTAAAAAAGAAATGTAAATTGAAATTACATGGCTACAAATTGTTAGCACTGATTTAATTATAATGATATTACACTATTTGAATTAGTCAATAAGAATTGTTTATCTCAATAAAAATAATACTGCTTAACAATACTTCTGTTGCTAAGTTATTAAGTTTTTTCTTTTTCAATTCTAAATTAAAAAATTTAGATACATGATATTTACATACTGCTCTTCTGCATAATTGCAAATGCAACAATGATAAGTTTATAAGATTAAATAATACAATATGGTGACAGTAAAAAAAAATATATAACAACAACTTGCTTCTAAGTAATGCAAAAATAATAAAGATTTTTTCTAAATAGAGATATTTGTTTAAAACAAGCTTTCAGAACTAAAAGTCTGAGTATTTTTTTATTTTAATAACTATTTATTAAAATTTATTTTTTTATACAGTGGGTGTAAAGGTGCATATTAATGGGAGCTCAGATTGTTGCATTAAAACTGAAGAACTTTCTAATTCATGTAAGATGCCCTTATAATCAAATTAGTATTTTATTTGCATGAATCTCTATTTTCATAACTGTACCTAATTATAAATTATATTTTATATACATATTTACGAGATATATTATATGTTTATTATAATTAATTATAAATTATATTGTTTTGGCAGCTTCAATGGTGATAAATATAATATAAGGTAATATTTTTTTTTAAGTAATTCAGTATGTCTATTGTGTTTTATATCAAAATAAACAACTTGTTGCAACTACAAGCTTCTTGCTGGCATGTTAAATAATTGTATTGGCTCATAATGGCTCAAAACAAATCACAAGCATGTACCTATCATATGGACTGGCCAAAAATTCAGTAAAAGGCTAGGCTAAATTTGAAATCTAAATCTTAATTCATATTTCAGTCTACTGTTTGTGCATGTATATTGTGTTATGGAATGGAAAATTCTCATTCTTATAAGCTTGAAGCGTATTTAATATTAAAAAGACACTACAATACACAAAAGTTGTACAAGTGTGTAACAATTTATATATCATGTAAGAATAACCTACATTCAATAGTTGCATTTTAATGGTTTGCATTAAAAGACATAAAACCTCATAGTTAGGCCTTGTTAGGATTTCATTATTAAGTCTTACACATTAAACTAATGTCTAAAATTGTTGTTTCCAGTCTTATATTTCTTTTACTGCAGACTATAATATAGAATATTACATTACATTGGTATTTATTTTGTTACAATCAAAGTATTCATAGTAAAATATTTTTTTATAGTAGTTGCTGAATCACAAGCTAAGTCTCTGCACTTAACATTAGCTTACCATTTTCATGTGAGTGCATATGATGATTTGAAACAAATGGTAAATGAACTAGACTTGAGTCCGGTACAATCTCCGTCTTGGGAACTAAGATTGTACTCTCGTGATCCACGCTTTGCCAACCATCAGGTACCACCTATATTTGATTGTTCTTTTCAACATATCACAAAAGCGATATAAACTTACATTACTTCTTGCTTATTAAAAATGTTTGTATAAAAATATATTTTTTACTAACACTTTGAACTATACAAAATATTGAAATTCTTTTGAAATATATCTCGACAATATGAACCAATTAAGCTATACGTTTTTATCCCGTCACGTCGTTAAGTCGTGACGGGATAAAAACGTCAATTAGGTACTTTTTAAATTGTACAAGGATAGATTCAACATTTTTTTAAATGTTATAAATGGCAGTCTCTCACATAATTAGAGTTTCGCAGTTCTATAAATGTAAGTAATGTATAAATTAAGATTTTAAGTACATAAATTGTGGCACCAATGTGCCTGTCCCAATGGACAGCGTCTGATTGTGAACGCGATTGGTTCCGGGTTCTATTCTCACTCGGAAATGGTTATGTTTAAAATATTTTTATTTCTCCTCTCTGGTACCAAAGACAAAGAGCGGCGTTGAGTTCCGCCACTCTACACGCATTCTTGATTTCGGGTGGAAAGTGGACAATAAACGCGCACTCCACTTGCCTGTTCTCAATGACTACCCTGCTTTGCGACAAAAAAGCATAAAGCTGAAAAAAATATAAACCATAAAAGTCAATTTCTTTCAAAACCTTACGTATTCAAATTTACTTTAAAAAAACAAAAAAAATAACTAATTTACTTACTTTTTTTGTGGTAACATTACAAATAATGTATTTTTATATTAATTTAATTCTATTCTATCTTAAAGATATTTCTCCATACTTCGAACTTAATCACTCAAAAATCGAATTATGCTACATATAACCTTACCTTCTTAATAACTTATTATTAAAAAACATAATTACGAGAATTTCGACAACATAACACTTTCACCGTCCTAATCCTCGAACGGATTACGGCGTATTCATTTTATAGACACAATTGATTTTAAATGCAACACGAGACAACGTAATGCTATCCTAATATTTTATATTGAATAAATATATTTTGCAGCCATAAATTATTTAAAAAAAAAGATATACAACAAATTGCGCATTCGTTATTGCTGTATGTCTCTCTTTTTAATCAATTAATTTAATTTATTACCTGCATACATATCTCTCTATGCTGTAACATTGGTAAAATAATTTTAAGACGCTTTGAATAGGACGTGTTTCTCACATTACGCACTCGTTGCATTAATTTCATTTCGGAGACTAACGTGCACAAACAAACAGAGAAACGAAAAAAAAAAATTAAAAAAAATTGTTTTGGGTTCTATTACAATTATAAATGCCCCTAATAATATATATTTTTTCATATACCGTCCATGTACAGATAGCGATCAGTTATATTGGTGAAACTTACGTACATTACTTTTTTAACACCCTTTTATCATACACAACACAATATTTCCATAGCATGAATCTGATCTTAGCAGGATGACTCGATTTTTTAGCGTGTTTTCTAGTCAAAAACAAATTGAACTCTTACATACATATATAACTCAAGTAATGAACAAAGTAATTTCTACCGCACAAATCATTTCCAATGGTACAGGCGATAGCTTGTATCTAATCTACTCACACTCGGACTAATGAATAGCAAACATTCTATCCTAGGACGGACATGTCTGTATCATACGCTAGTCGAAAATGTTGATAACTTATTTGCTGAATAGGTATATAAAGTGACGCAGAGCTACGTGCCAGAAGCGAGTGACGAACTGGAGCTCGTGCTGGGCGATTATATATACATAGAAGAAAAACAATTTGACAATTCTCCCGATGGTTGGGTACATGGAACTTCTTGGCTAACTGGTAATTATACTATCTAATTTGATACATCATGAGATAAGATTTATTAATAGATACTCATTAGTAAAAAAGTTAGAATCGTTTACTTATTGTTGTTAATCGTGTGGTTGATGATGATAACATTTATTTCAAATTTTAAAATCAATTAAAGTGTCTCTATGCTCTAATATAAAGAAAAAAAATATTTGATGTAAAAGAAGTTTTTGTCTATGAATTACAGGGATGTTAATATAAAGCTATGTTATATTTTTGCCATTTACTAAGTAGGCAAGAGTTGCCAGGCCTAAATAGGTTATTTAGGCCTGGCAACTCTTGCCTACTGTCGGGTCATGCAATGTCAACAATGCGAGCTTTAGTGAATTATTTTAAAATGCCAAGTTTTCGTGTCAGAGGTTAGTTGAGTATACGATTCATATATGTAAAATAAAAAATCTGTTGAAAATTATTAATATTCGTTTGGGATTTGCATTTGGAATGATACAATTGAGGTATGTGACGTAATAAGTTTAGGTTTGCTTATTTTTTTTAAATGATAAGAATGATCCATATTATTTTTATTAGGTATGTGTTATAGGTATATGTAATATGAGTGTGAAAACCCTGTAATGTACAAAGCATGTTTGCTTTTTCGACAATAGTTCGTCAATATTTTTAATATAACAGTTTATCTCAGAGCTGATGCGAAATTTTATCCAACAACGTATTCAAAGTATATTTATAATTCTTACATGATTTTATGACAAGTAAATTTGACCGCATCGTGGCGCAGCGGCACACCATCTAACTGCAAACACGATTCGTAATGGGTTCAATCGCCACTGAGGAATGATTTTATTTATGTTATTTTCTTTTCTTCGCAACAAATGCAAGACAGCGCTCGGCATTGAGTTCCTGCACTTCAGACAATGTCTCGAACTTAGTGCATTCAGTTAATAATTGAAATCAGATTATAATTGGTTCAGTGTGAGTGCTTTAATAAGTTCGCGCTCATTATTGTTCTCCTAATCAGTGCCATAAAAATACATATCTATAATGCAATCTTTAATATGAATAAATTTATTCGCAGACTTATTACAGAAATAAGACGTTGATAATGAAATATTTAACTTATGATATTTTGTCTTTTGTCTCTATATATCTACTTATTTAAGAAATATTAAAAAATAATGCGGATGGTGAGTGGTGAACGAAAGAATTTGACTTTCTTTTGACATTTTACGTCAGCAAAAAAATATGAGGTTCGGGATTTTACTGATGTTTTGGTTAATTTTACAATTATATATATATATATAGGGCCTGAATAAATAATCATCATAGACTTTTTATTTTATTTTTTAAATATATACATTTACATCAATATGTCATTTGATGATCTCCAATGAACGTGAACATTTGAAATGTTTTACGATGGCATCAAATCACAAGCGTACAGTTTAAGTTAGCTTTTCGGGCGCCTCAAAAGACTGGCCTGCAAGCCTGTACAATAAGCCAAATTATGAACGAAATCCAGAACCTAAATTTATTTTGGTGCTCACTTAAAGTGATATGCACCATATGACAATACAACACGTATAGATGTGTGAATGACTCCAATACATATTACCAAACAATGTTTTTGCAAACTTTGTAAAATTATCTGCTATCGGTTAAAGACCTTAAATATATTATATGTTTTTATTGTTCCCTAGTTATAATGAACTAAACGCTGAAACAACGTGGAGGTCGAGGCGACTAATATAAGCTTTCTCTACTACTTATAGTGGTCATTATTGAGAATTTTTAAATCTATTCGTACTATATCATATAGATCTACATTTCGCTGTGTTATTTCACAATGAATATTAAGTTTTTCTTTAGTTGAGCTTTTGCATTTAAACAAATAAATTTGTAGGTGTAAGTGGACAGTTACCGGGCGTGTACACTCGTCGCACACCCGACTCAGACGCCTGGACACTACATCGCGTTATATCTTTGTCTACAAATAAAAGTAAGTACTTATTTATTTATGTACTATATACGAGTACTGTATAATATTGATAATTAATACAATCTGTAATATTTAGTGTTTTTTATAAAATATTAGCAATATCCCAAAATCTAGACATATGCCTACATAGGTATAGGGAGAGCCAATGTGTTATATGTATTTGCAAAAACTAAATTGTTATGTTGTTTCTTATTTAACTTAAATAATGCAACAAAATTATTATAAATCGAAATATATTATCATTACAATACTTAACCAAAAAAAGAATTGGTACTTAAAACAAATAATTGACTTATTTATTTTCGATAACTTTATCTCACTCTACCGAAGTTGAAACGCGGTTTGTTCTACTATATCTGTGTGGGCAATCAGCTCTCTTCTGTTTAAACACATTTTATAATTTCTGAATCAACTTTCATCAATAATTCACACCTCAATACGCGGAGTCGTTTTAAATATGAAGCAATGTTATTGTATTTTATTGACAATATTGTTGGTGCAATTTTTAGGCACTGATAGTAAATCGGATTCGGGTTCAAAAGTGGATGTTGAAATGGCAAAAAGTTATCCTCACGAGGACGCGGAAAAATTGGGCTTTGAAAAATCAGAGGAATCATATCAAGTTTGGGAGCAATACTGGAAAGCTGCAATGGAACAGAAAACTGAAAACATCCTGAATGCTGAGGGTCAGTCTCTTTGATATTTAATTTTTTCAGTTTCATCCTTGTCTTTTACTTATTATACACTCATTTATTTTTCTATGTAAACTTCATTGAATATTTTCGTAAAAGTCGAGTCGAGTATGAAACGTAAAGTGATTGTAATTTATATAGACGACTTTTATAAGAAATCATATATAATTATACATGCAAGCATGCATATAAGAACATATATGTTCTTTCCGTTTACTTCGCTGGGAATAGAAAATAAAGCTAAAAGCTACATATTTTGATTTTTTTTTCTTCAACTTCACATTTTTTCCCACATAGCAGGGGGTAGTCATAGAAAACCTAGTGTCAAGACATTCCGTTCTGCACTTATCCTCCGAAATTCGTTGACTTAGTTACCAGAGCGGAGAAATAAAAATATTTAAATATATAATCATTCCGCCGAGTGGAAGTCGAACCCACAACCATCGCAGTTACAGTCAGACACTGTCCCACTTCACCACGGCGGCCTCTCCATATTTTGATAAATGACAATAGTTCTGTTGATAAACAGAATCGCCTTGTGATAACGATTTTTTCAACTTTTTTGTTATAAGACTGAGTATAACCGCACGTATCGATGTAATCTATCACATTTTCTTGATAAACGATGATGGATATTAATTGTATACTATTAATTAACGTCATATTATTTTAATACAAAAAATTAGATGCTTAAATAATAATGCGTTACATATTTTTGTTAAAATATATGTTTTAAAAATATGTTATATTAAAAGTTCTATTGATCAATCAAATTCCATAAATTGTTTATATTCAGAGAAATATTCGACGAATTGTATTTCAATTATTAATTAATTGAATTAATTTTAAGATAACTATTAGGTTTATTTATTTATTTTTTATTGAGATAACCAACGGTTGTTACATAAATATATTCAGTAAATTTGTCTTAAAACTAAAACAACTAATGTAATACCATTTAAAGGTAAACATTACATGCAAATAAATCGAAATTTCATCACATGACAAGGCAAAGTTGACTCAATAATGGCAAAATACAATATAACTGTAACAATATTAATAAAATAGTAGTTGACATATTGCCCTTTTAAATTCCATTATAGGCATGTTAGGTGGTGAGCCTTCTAATAGGAGAGTTTGATCCCAGTTTTGTTTTCCATCGAAGTGGTGCAAAGAGTCGAATTGGCTTCCGTGACATATTGCGGGGTATTGTAAAAAGAGGTTAGCAAGAAGACGAGGACAGTTTACTTGATAATTTACCATCTTGTACAAGAATTCAATATCAATTCAAAATCAAAAAAAGTACTTGTCTCGATGATGTTTACCCAAAGAATACACAACATTACATATGTGTTGCAAAGTGAAGGCGCCAGAAAACACTCCCATATTCCAAGATAGATCTGACAAGAGACTTATACATAATGATTTTAGGGGATGCCTTTTTATAAAATGTAGAATATCTTATCACAAAAACTAACATTTTTGAAGCTTTCTTCATTATTGAATCTATATGGGGTATGAAAGTTAACTTGGAATATTTAGTTATGCCTAGATCCTAATTGATTGAGTCACTGATTTCCGTATCACTAATAAAATATGTTGATGGAATAAGATTTATTTACCAGATCATCTAAATTTTTACTACGTCTTCCCAGGTATCAATTATTTTATAGAGTTTCAAATCATCTGCAAATAACAATGGGGCGGAGTGACTAAAAAAGAGTGGGAGATCATTAATAAACATATTAAATAATATACGACCTGACCGGATGTGAGCCTTGTGGAACACCAGAGGCTATCTTACATGATTAAGAATTAAAACCGTTTACGACCACAAAGAACGTTCGAAGCGTTCTAATACTCAAGAACCCAGCCAAAGGAGAAAAATGCGTGCAACACCATAAGAATTCAGTTTCACTAATAAGAGCCCGTGAACAACTTTACCGAAGGCAAAATTGCCAAATGGCTTTTAGCAAAATTGATGTAAATTGCGTCAACTTGCTTCTTTTTGTCTACTCACGTAATTAGGTTCTCAATGTAAGACGTTAGGTTTGTATTTATTAATCGACCCCTTACAACCCATTTTGCTCATCGCATACGTATTTCTCAAAATATTTTTGAACGAAAGGGCAAACTAAGGCTTCAAAGATTTTAGCAAAGCTAGACAGGATGGAAATCGGTCGATAGTTAGTCACAAAATGAATATCTCGATTGACCGATTTGTGGATAAGGCACTAACTTGGCTGTTTTCCAAGCTGGAGCAAAGCTCCCAATTTGAGAGAGATGTAATATAGATGTATATATGTAAGATATAATAGAGTGACTACATTTTCGGCACATCTACCTATAAAATACGAGGGTGTGGACTCTGGTCCCGCACCCTTCGTAAGATCCATGGAATTTACAGATTAGATCACAACTAATATATAATGAAGCAAGGTTCTCGTTGACGACTCGAAACCAATACAGGTTTCGTGTGTACTGCGATATTGTGAAGGATCTACGACAAAGCATTGTTATAAACAGACTTAAATTGAGAAGCAAACATATTACAGATATTTTTTTCATCTGAACATTCAGATACGCCATCCGTAAAAGTAGTATGGGCTCCTACCACCGCGCCTTAAATATAGTTTTGAGCGTAAATGTTAATAAGAATATTAAAATGATACGGTCGATAATAACGATAAACGAGCCTGTACAATTACGTTGTTTTTAAATAAGATTTCTTGTATCTACAGATACTGAAGGGAAAATCAATGGAAAAAATGGTGATGTAAATGTCATAAAAGTAAGTAATAATAATTATTAGACATATTATAAAAAATAATAAATACGCACTATAAAAAAATTTATAATGAAATGTTTTCATTATATTTTTAGAGATATTTTGAAAACTTTGCATTGTATTTTTCTTGTGTCACAGTCCATGAGGGCATAGTATTTTTGTATGAAAAACTACATTGCTCCTCCGCGTTACTACAAAAAAAACAGTATTTAAAAAGTTGCTAATGAATATTTTATTCCGTAATATGTTTGCGAAATTAAAAGAAAAACATTAATAATATTGTATTTTATTGTATAAGAAGGTTATAATATGATAGGGCAAGCCGAACGGCGTGGGCGGGGCGCCGCGGCGCTGGGTGCTGGCGATGCGGCACGGCGAGCGCGTGGACCTCACGTACGGCGCGTGGGCGCCCTTCTGCTTCGACGAGCACGGCGTCTACACGCGCAAGGACCTCAACATGCCGCTGGCGCTCGCCGAGCGGTGCGTGCAACGTTTCAAATTGTCATTACAATTACTTCAATTATAGGCAGATAAATTACTAAAACAGAAAAAAATTACAATCAAATCAAAACCATATCTATAAGTAAATAAAGAATCTGCCTACCCTGTGGACAAAAGCGTGAAGCTATTTTTAAGTTGACAATACGGGAATCTTTTCATCTCGTTTTCTTTGTGTTCCCATCTCATTGACGGTCGTACCCGATGTGGTAAGTCCTTGTGGGGGAGTTGATGACCTGCTTTCAGGGCACTTCAACCCCGCGCTTGCCTTGTAGCTTCAGTGATAAAGAGTCCTTCAATCTCTTTAACGGTGTAGTGTAGTTTTAACATTGGCAACAACAACCAGTTAATTAAGACTGTCTGGCTATCTTCTAGATATAAGGTTATAAATTATGCGAGTACTACTGGTAAGGAACGGATGGTGGAAACTGATTGTAATTTTAAAATAGCTGAGGGTTGATTTGTTTATAACGTTATTGCTAATAGTTAAAGACAGAAGCATACACATCATGTGTGAGAACAGATCTGTAGCAAACAAAAAATGTAATTTTAGCTTGCAATAACATATGTACAATAAACATAACAGTGACTGTCAATTTTATTATGCCATGTACCCATCAGTGCGGGCGGTGCGGACTCGTACGCGAAGGACGCGCCGCTGACGCGCGTGGGGCAGATGCAGGCCTACCTCGTGGGCGAGGGGCTGCGCGCCGCGCGCGTGCCGCTGCGCCACGTGTACGCGTCGCCCTCGCTGCGCTGCGTGGAGACCGCGCACAACATGCTGCAAGGTACCCTTCGGACTTTTTTATATTTCCCATACCATGTTATGGCCATTGTGGTGCAGTGGGACGGTTATATTTCAATTATTTTCATTTCTTTGCACTTCGCTAGCGCGTCGTTGAGTTCCGCCGCTCATCGCATAATTTCTAGAATTTGGGCGGAAAATAGAAAATGGAGTGTTCAAATTCAGTGTTCACTAGGTTCTCTTTTACTACCCTGCTATGCGTGAAAACACGTGAAGCTGCTTAGTATATTTAGTTAGGATCTTCATTTTCATGTGTCCACCTATATTACACTATATATTATACTTATTTTAATATTTTTAAGTGTTATTCACACACATAATGTACAATACGCCTTTTGTGCACATATTTGTAATTGGTTTTTTTTCTTGTTGTTTTATTGTTAATATTTACTATGGTGTACGTATGGTGTGTATAAATAAATATAAAAAATAAATATTTTTAGTAAACATTTAAAATCCGAATTTAGCATTTAAGACCCGTTTTGCACCCTTGTCCCTTGGATACAAGCTCTAAAAGCATATTGCTTAATTGGCTAGCGTTTGCTTCGACATTGTCTAAGAGGCGCGGCTTCAAATCCTGCTACGTTCAAATTTATATTCTACTTTATCAAAGTTATTTTTTTTATAATAATACTGTCTATGAATAGGTTTGAAAAGTGATCCGACAGTGAAGATAAAAATTGAGCCTGGGCTTTTCGAGTACAAGCTGTGGCATGCCTCAAAGGGTATGGGACCTTTCATGACACCCATGGAATTGCATAAAGCAGGATACAATGTTGATCTCAAGTAAGTATCCTTGTAGCTTTTTTTTAATTAGCAAAGGACTTTATTACATTCTATATTCTACATCTAGTTTAACATGATAAAAAAATATTAGTAAAAATTAGTACTTAAATTTTAGTGTCATAATAAATCTAAATAAGCGAGAGTTTTATTTCAGTTACAAGTCATATATGGAAATGGATGTACATGCTCCAGAAACTATGGAAGAGTTCTATAAAAGAAACGAATTTGCCGTTCAATCAGCTGTGAAGGATACAAAGTCTGAAGGTGAACTCTATTTTACAACAATATCTGTACTTAAACTATATTTTTTAAATAAATTAAATATCTTAATCCTTTAAGATTCAACTTGGCGCAGTGACTATCTTTAAATTATTTTTACTTCTCCGCTTTCCGTCTCCAACTCGAGAAAAAAATGGAGATCGAAGTGTCTTGACACTGACTCTTACGGCTTCCCCTTTAATGCCGAAAACTGTTTTTTGTTACTGGAATAATTACAAAATATTGTAATCCCCAGGTGGCAACATAATGTTCGTGGGACACGCCACTACGCTGGACATAGTGGTGACGGCACTCAAGCGCATGCAAGAGGGCAAGTCGGAGTATCCAGAATACCAGCTGGCCAAGTTCCTGAACCGCGTGCCGTACTGCGCCCTCGCCGCCCTGCGCGACGACCCGCTGGAGGTGGTGTCGCCGCCGTGCCCGCCCTCCATCAACTCCAGCTCGGGACGCTTCGACTGGAAACTGTTGCTAGAGGTTAACAGTGACTGATCGCCATTTATACACTATTCACTAATTCGTTCATTGAGAAATTTAAAATATATCTTAATATATTGTGTAGAGGCTCCAGGTGCCTATAGGCCTGACTAACATTAAGCGTAACGTTGTGTCTAATTGTATGCCCCATATAGAATTTAGAATGAGACATCTTTTCATGTTCATTATTGTGTAACTTACCATTAGGGTATGTGTTTTAATATTGTACTGTGTTACTCAACAAACAAATGAAATGTTATTATAAAAAAAGTATAAGACGTACATGGACGAACGTGATTTGCACTTTGTTAAAAGTGTTTGCATTAACATTTACTATAAAAATTAAATTAATTTTGATGAACTGATTCTACTCGTATTATAACAATACACTCCTTACAAAATTTTGATAGAAAACAAACTCAATTTTCTTGAGTTCGAATTTTGCAACATGTCCATGTATGTCTTGCACACCTTCATCCTTGCACGTCTTCATTTATTATGATATGTACTATATGAAAAAAAACCTTTTAAAGAGAAGTAACTACATATGAAAATATATTTTTATATGAATGCAAATAATCTTAAATAAAATATATTTTTTTGTAGGTTGATTATATTTTTAACAATAATTGTCATTTTATAAGTTTATATTTTTTATGTACTTCGTACGAAATAATTTTGTGTATGTTTTAAGGAAATTTATAAGCCATCTTAGGTTATTAAGGATCTCTCAATGTATTATTATTTTTTTCGTACTGATTAATATAGTTACTTAGGTAGTTTCTAGTGTAGTTGACAACGATGTTTGTAAGCTGGGATTTCATTTCATGTATTGTCCATATGTCGTAATTAATTACCTACCTCAAAACATTGATTATGCTGCTAATTGAGTGTATGAGATATAATTTTTTATTGTTTTATTTTTCATTAGTATTGCACCATATCTATTACTGAATTAAATATTTTATAAATCTTCAGCCATTATACTGTGTATCTGATGAGAAAATGTAATGATGTGACTATTGTGTGTGATATCTTTCAGTAGTAATAAATTTAGAATTATATTTTAATCTTTTATTTAATTACAACCTTCACAGACTTATTACAATTATTGTTATTATTAAATGATTTTTTCAAAGTGGTCATAAAACAAAAAAAATAATATATACAAATTAATTTATAGTATAAAATTGCTTGTTGAAGTAAAATCATGGTAGTTTTTATATACTTTAATAGAGATCACATTGAAATAATTTTATATATCAAACTTATATATTTCGGAAATTTTTCTATTTCTTTAGTTATTACTATTAAACACATAAACTGAATGCGCTAATGTGATTATTAATAGATTAAAAACAAAATGAACTGAAGCAAAGGAAAAAACTGAGCGTTTCTAGAAAACATAGATAGATTGGACACACTAAAAGACTGTCTAGAATTAAACCTTCCTACCTTATAAAAAAACTGTTAGTTCTGTATGTATTCAATGTATTATATTCAATGATAATGCATATAAAGATATTATAATAACAATATATTTAATGATTGACTATTTTCTTGTACTAGGAAATAATAGACCGTATAACAGGTATGTAAACTTTAAAGTAAATGGATAGTTGTATGATATGTCTTTATAGAACAGTTTGACTGCCAATTAAGGTTTCTGAGATCATATTTCATGATGATTAAAAGGAACTTTACTAAATAAAAGTAAATATTTTATATCGGTACAATAACTGCACTTACTCATTTGAAAGTGGTACATATTCTTGATTATTTTAAATAAAGAATACAGTTTATAAATTCGCTATTGAGAATATTTTTACATTAAAAAACATTATACTATATACACTTCGAACTTACTTATCAAAAAGCAAACATTAATTTACATTTGGCATTTTCTCTTAATGAATAATGAAAAATATAAAAATATTTGCTCACTCTGTCTTATTATTTAGTTTTTTGTAGTTCATTTTTTCAGATAAAATTTCTTCAACGATTTTTTGAATAACTATTCTGTCTTCAACTTTAATATCCTCAGATTTAGTTTTATCGTCGTAATTTTTTTTTTCCTGTAGTCGAGCTATTACTTCTTCAACAATAATTTCAATATTTACATTCATATTATTAATTGCTTCCGATGTCTCGCTAATATTTTCAGATGATTGTAGGTCAATAAAAATACTTTCAGCTTCAGCAATATTTTGTTCCGCAATTGGGTCAACTACTCGTTCCAGCGACTCTGGTATATCACCTCTACCATCGACATCTGTCTGTTCCTTAAAAGTATCTGATATGTTATTCTCTGTAAGTTCAACAGCAATATGTTTATGTCGCTTCATTATTTCTTTCAATTTTTCTTTAGCTGAAGCAACAACTTCTTTACGAGTTTCGGATTTTATTTTCGCCATGGCTTTTTTCTTACGTTCTTGCCGAGACATTGCTGGGGATTCCTCCAATATTTTTTTTATTTTGACTGATTTAACAGATGCCTGTTCTACTAACGTTTCTTTAAAGTCGTCGTCTTCATCGTTAACAATCGTAACCGTTTGTTCTAACGCATGACTAATAGTAGGTTCTACAACAACTTCCTCGGATTCAGAATTATCTTGTTTTGCCACGTTCTGGATACTCTGTAAGTCTATATCAACTATTTCTTCGCTGAAAACATTTAAATTGTCATTCTCATTTTGGATCTTATTAACATCATTAAGCTGATCCTCGACACTAATGTCTTCATGATTTGATTTATCTTTTATCAAGTACGAACCGTACGGATCTTCACGGAAATTCCTTCTCTCTAAAATAAATATTGCTGGTTTTGTTTTTATTTTGATTGGGGGCATTAATTTGTAAGTCACACTAATTTGCGAAAATGATTCAATACTCTCTAAAATGTTGTGTGTTTGAGTAAAAGATTTTAGATTTGATGAATATTTACTCTTGGCCTCAATAAGGAGGTGAGTAAATTTTTGCAACTCTTCATCGCTAAGCGATTCGTTTTTGCTATAAATCCAATGGTTATGTATTTGTGTGAATCTTGTTACGCCTGTCTGCGCTGCTAAGTTGCTGATATGTACATGAATATAAGGTTCATTTTTTAATAGTTTATGGAATCTGAAAATAATAAATTTAGATAATTCAGTTTTATTTTTTCAGCTACAGTTTTTCCCGCAAAGCAGGGTAGTCAGGGAGAACCTCGAGATCGAGATACTGCGTCTTAAGTGGCGGATCACAAAGCCTCGCTTTGTCTTTTGGTGTCAGAGCGAAAATATTTTGAATATAATCTTTCCTCCAAGTGTTAATTGAACCCACAACCAATTACTTTTACAGTCAGACGTTGTCCCACTGCACCACGATGGCTTAAATTTTTCATTGTGTTATTAGATATATGTAATACTATTAAAGGTAAGAATAAATTAAAACCTTGTTATTGCTATTCCACCAGGATAGTTTGTCATCGCAACTAATGATAGCGCTAAAGAGAACATAACGTTACCAACAATGATGATAACAGTTCCCCAAAAAAGAAGTTCGTAAATTGGTGATTTAGATCGTCGTACAAACCTGAAACCAATAATAACATACTCATGCTCAACTATTTTATTTTAATTATAAGTAATATAAGTAAATAAATTATAATTTAATTGCATTTTAACCATATATCAAATGATAAATATTAGTTCAAACTTACACATATGAACACACAGCAGCTGATGACATATTGAGTAGAGGAAAAACATATATAATAAACCTAAGCTCCTTATGTGGGAGGAAAGAAAATAATAGGATGTAAATGAAGCCAGGAACTACAATAGGAACAAGGCGTTTCTCAAGGTACAAACCTATGGGTAGCAAGACAATACTAGGACCAAGGCCACGAGGGAGTGCTGAATAAAAGTACCATAGGAATGGTGATGTCTGATTGTATATTTTAAGGATTATTAATGTTATAATTTTTTGTTTATATTCAACTAGTAACTAGCATTACTTCATAGAAGAAGCCACAATGGGACAGCACCTGACTGTAATATAAATTGGTTGAGGGTTCGATTTCCACTGGGTGGAAGAATTATAATTTGTTTATTTTTATTTCTCTACTCTGGTGAACAAGGCAAAGTGCAGCATTAAGGTCCGCCATTCCAAACGCAATGTCTAAATATCCGGAGGAAAGTAGAGAATGTGTCTTGACACTAGGTTCTCTTTAGACTACCCTACAACCTTAATATCTATACTACAAAATATTTAGAAAGTTATAAGTTGTTTCATTCAAATATTTTCTATAATATAATTTAATATAAAAGGATACACCCCACTCAGAACTTTTATTTAAAATTGTATTGAACCAAAATACTTCAGCTTCTGGCCATAACAAACGTCTCCAAAATATTGAATCTATTACCACTGTTAATGCAACAAGTATTATACCAGCTGGAAGGACAAGTTTAATAAATCTGAAAGTTAAATGTATGTTAATAAATGTTCTTTATGAACAATAAATCTTTATATTTAAAAACAATAAATATTTTAACTTTATTTAGAAAACAAAGCTACAATCTACTAAGTACATTTAAAATTATGACTATGTATATTAAAGTAGTATGACTATTATTTAAAAAAGCTTACCTTGCTATGTCCAATTTCTTGAAATATAGGTCAATAATAACATATAAACCAAAGAGCATTGCTAGTTCGGCTCGAAATATGATAATGGCAGCACCTGCAGCTATAATAAATTGTTTATGTTTTCCAGCTATCCATCCTTCGAGTGCTAGAAGTACTATATACAAACATATTTAAGCTTTTAATAGAGCAAACTATAATTTCCTTAAAGTTTATATAAAATTTTCAACATAAACATTACATTCGTTAGCAGCTTACCAAAAGGCATTGTCATAATATTAGGTAATGGACGGCTCATATAAAACATAAAATGATATTGAGAAACACTGACTAAGGTAAACCACCATGTAAATGTGCTGCCAAATTGTTTTTGTAAGACATTTCGCAATCGGTTCCAGGCACCTATTATAGTCAATGCCAGAGTAAGTCTAACTGAAATAATAAATAATATACATTAGAAGTTATAATTTAACAAAACTTAGGATTATATAAAAAATTTCATTGAACATAATTTAAAAGAGGTTTAGGTACTTACCCACATATTGCACCCAAAATTTATTAATACTAAATAAGTGTAATATGCCAACAACAGGTGAGGATAATATTGAAATTATGAGTGGGCCAATAAAAGTACGCGGCACTACACCCGGGAAATCATTATGATCGTACTGGAAAAAATAGATTATTAAAGTTATCAGTACGCAGCATACCAGTCCAAAATTAGAATTTCATTATTACCTCTGATAGGTTAAAACGATGATATAAAATATCATGAAAAGATTGAATATTGAAACTTTCCTCTACTTTTGTAAAAGGGCATAAAAGCACATGTAAGCTAGCTACAACATAAAGTAACTGAACCATTTCTTATAATTTATGGAAACTAAATTTGCAACCTAACCCATAGCTCATAGCTTCTAACTTCTAAGTTCTATTCGCGGAGCTGCCAAGTCTTTTCCAATATTATTAGTAGTTTGACAGTGACATTAAGAAAAACAACAACACAAAACTAAGTAGTAAGTGGCATTATGAGAATAGTAATGTACTTACTGCAATATATTGTTATTAGTAAAAAACTGAAAAGTCTACTAACAATTATTATATTATAATATTAACTATCAACGAAATATTAAAAGAATTAGATGATGATAGAAAATGAACATTATATATTAGATAAATCTTTTAAGATTTTGAGCGATCACTGCGCTTAGTTGTTGCTATATTTAAGATTTAAGATTAATAACACTTTTGTTTTATATACTACTTCTAACATTTCTGAAGTCACTTTAAATTCCTAGAGGGTATAGATCCAGTACAAGATTTTCTTATTTATATAATTATCATGTACGGGATAAACACATTATTTAAATTTTTCAAAACAAAATTTAGTTGTAACAAAACGTTACTTTGACAATAATCGTCAACAATGGTGGAACGGATTCTGTGACATTTCTGAGGCAGTGTTCGTTTTCTGATACGAAAATATCAATAATGATCAATATTTTAAATACAAAAACAGCTGCGATAATATTTCTATAATATTTCGCTTAATTCTGACGCAAAACGTCGAGAATGTGTGATGTTTGTTCGGAGTTTTCACAGCTTTTAGTAAATTGTAAGTTACATTGTTTCGAAATTTTGTGGTCCATTTACTTTTACGTTTATATTTATACTTAAAATTCTTAAAGTTCACAGAATTTTCGCCTTATAACTACAAAAAGATAAAAGTTATGCATATTTTTTTAAATTTTACAATAATTTTAGGTGAAACGAGATTAACTGACGATGTGTCCCAGTATCCAACTATAAGTCAATCAGAACTCGAAACAGTGTTAAATTATATTCTTTCGTGGCCTCAAAGGTAAAATTATGCTGTTAAAAGTTCTTATGTACTATTTTATTAATACTGTGTAAATAGTATTTTCCTAAGAAAATCATAAATAAAATAAAATATACATTGCTTTTTTAAAAACGTGATAAATATTTCGTTTCTTGTTTTTTATTTTATGTTTTATGCTATTTTAGGCAATGCATGTGCTGTTACCGAGATGTGAAAAATTTTGAGAGATTTTATTTAGTAGTACAAAGTATACTTTGCCTATCTGTATACCAATTGAAACAACTCAAAGATAATTTATTAGCATCACCTAAAATTCAAAATGAAAGTGCTCAGAAGCAAGAGACACATAAAGGGCCAGAGGATGAAAATACCTCAAGAAATGAAGATGAGAATAGAGAACAAGAAAATAATGAATCAACAACAGAAAGTACAAAACCTGCAGAAACCTCAGAAACTACTGCAGAATTATCCAGTAGAGAAAAAGCAATAGCACCTATTACAGACCATGACAATTGGTCAATGCAACAAAAAGAAAAGCTGATGCATATTGTATCTAAAATTTTTCTCCTTAATTTCCCTTTATACTTAGCCTGTAAGCATTCAGCTCTCAGTCGACTCGATGACTTATCAGCTCCAGAAATATCAAACCTTAGTTCATACTGTGATTTGCATGATACTGAAATACCAGCTTACTTATTGAGGAATGTGAGCTTATTTTGTAAACTAGGAGGGGTGTGTGCTATGACAGCAGTATTTGAATATGCTTCACCAACTAGCCTACCCCTGTCTATGGCACATGCAATAGTTGCAGCTGTTGGTAATTTGAAGCTTTGGTTAAACTTTAGAGCAGTGGCACAGCTTTTCATGCCCTTAAGAAGCAAGATATTAAAATATATGTGTAGCTTAGAAGACAAAGATTTGAGAGTGCCAGCTGTAAAATCAATGGCAGGTAAGATACTCCATTTATTTCTTAATTTTATTTATATATTTATAGTGTATTCATATTTTGTTTTATTTCACAAATAAAGATTTTATGTGGGGAGCTGCTAAGGAACCTCTAGATGCTCCGTTGGCATTTGATGGAGATGGTCTTGCATTGGCCTTCAAATACTTTAATAGTAGTACTCTTACTATGAGGCTAGCTGGAGTGGCACAAATCAATGCACACATAGCTGCCCACAATGAACTATGTGCTGGAGAACCTGCAGCCGATGCTGAGGTGGCAGGACAACAATTAGCAACTTGGTTGACTTACAATAATATTATTGAACATCTATTTGGGCCTAATTTACATGTTGAGGTAAGAGTATACTTATAAAAGTGATAAATTGTGTGTTGGTATAAATATATAATAGGTCATCACTTTTGGATTTTAATTTCACAGGTTATAAAGCAGTCACATATGATTCTTAAATTCCTTGCCGTGGAAGGCCGGGTAACTAATGATCATGTAGAATTAGTATGGGCAGCAGCACAACTCAAACACTGCGGTCGTCAAGTATATGATCTCTTACCTGGTTTTATTAGGGCACTAGCCCCTAAACCTTGTTCACACTTGTATAGCCTACTATGTGCTCTACCACCCAAAGAACACACTGAACAGGTACTTTTTTTCAAGATTAACAAGATATTTTTAGGTAAAGTTTATTGTAACTGTCTTATGAATAATAAATTTGAACCTTAATATAAAATAAAACTAATTACTATATTGTCTGAAATGTGCAAATTTATATATATATTTTTTTCAATTAAAACCATAGAAAACTTATAAAAATAATATAAATGAAATTAGTAGTCATTCTCAAGCTATTGGTCATGCCAAGGGCAATATATATACATATATAACATATTCATATATATATATATACATATATATAGACCCTCACTGTTCATCTATTTAATGATATTACAATTGGCACATATTGTATACATAAAGGCAATAATATTGATACATTTATAATTCTTGTTTCACAGAGTCTATACCTGGCATCAGCGTTAATGCGCGCGATGTGGGCTCGGGGCGGCTGCGGCGGCGGCGCCACGTCCCCCGCCCCCGAGCCGCCTCGCCTCGCGCCACCTGTCTGCAAGCCACACCACCGATCTTCCTCCGAAGCTAGCGTCAGCATGGACCAGACTAACTCTGATGACGATCCAGTAAATATTGATGTTGAATATATATTTTATACTGAATATAGTACAATGTTAAAAAATATTTTTTTAGAAAACGTATAAAAATTTGGACGTAGCGGTATTTTAGGGAACTCGCGCCTCTGGGAAGCCGTCCAAGTGCGCTGACCGCTACGCCATGCGTTCGAGTCCCGCTGTGTTCTTATTTTTATGTTCTCTAAAAAAATGTTTTTTCATTTCCTAAGTGTGTAAATAACACTTTAAAAAATATAAAATAGTACGACGTTGCAATTTTTAAGTGAGTTTCTTTTAAAATTTCTTTTTATTGTTGAAAGCCTCTAGTTTATTTTAGTTTTTCACTTTTTTTGATGTTTGACTTAATAACTATGTATTACACTTACATTTTAGTGTGAAGAATTAAGCACATCAGGTGAAGAGGCAGGACCTACACCACGGAAGCAAAGCAAACACCAACGTGAATTAACTGGTACCAAAATATATTCCAATATCCTATTTATTATATGCAGCTCTTCTTATCTTGTTTACGTCACGTAATTACGTGTATAAATTTTGTTAAAATTATAGCTGACCAGGACTGGATTCGTGATGGGGAAGAATTAACGAAAAAAGAATGTACTACACTTAAATCTTGTCAAAAGTAAGTTATAATTTTTAAGGCCTACTTAATTATGTATAAAATATAATTTCAATTTTTTCGACGACAATTGTGTTGTGTGTACTTCCGTTCTGTTATAACGTGTAACGGAGCAAGAACGAAAGTGAATTTGTTGATTCGAATTAAACCAAAAATCTGATCTAGTCTAATGATCTAACAGCATGTAACCCATTTACATGTCAATGGAGATCTAAAATTTTGTCACTGAGAGCTAAAATTTTAATAAATATTATTGAATTGACATCTTTTAAATAATAATTTATTTTGAAGGCGTAACAAACGCGCGGGTAGCAGTGGAAGCGCCAGCAGCGGCGCCGAAGAACTATTGCGTCCGCGCAAGAAAAAGCTCTACAAGAAGCGCCACAAACCCGGCAAGACTAGGCATTTCCGTGAGTTCATGGTCCATACACATTGGATGCTTTCATTTAAATATAAATAATTAACTTAAATTAATATGTATATTTAGTTATGCAAAAGTTATTATATTAGTACTTTTTATAGTTCAATTTGTTAAGATAAATCGTAATAATATTTTGATATAGTCAAAAAATAGTTTATTATGAATTTTACAATTTGAATATTAAATGTGATAGTTATCTTTTTAAAGATTTTGGTTAAATATTTAAAGGGTTGTAAATACCACCCCTAGTAGTCTAAATAGACTAGATATAAGAAACATCTATCATAAACGAACGAGAAAAGAATTGGTGTTGCTGAAAACAAAATTTATAAAAAAAGATATGTTGAACAGTAGCGACACAACTGAAGACAGCGGATTTGGCGGAGTCAGTGTCCGAGGTGGAGGAGGAGTCCTCAGGCAGCGACACGGCGCACTGCCAGCTGCTGTGCGATAACGTCGATGCTAGGTCAGTTTATATTTTGACTCGAGCCAAATTTAAAATAATCTATATACATAAGTATAACCAATATATTATGTCAAACTAGAATTTACAGTCTTTTTATATATCATCATAAGCTATGCAGAGATGAAATGTTATATATAATTAATGTTAGTTTTGTCCATTTCATAAGTTCAACAAGCTATATGCCATTCCGAAAACTTATATAATTTGTGTGACGAACTAAATAACTATATATATAATTTTATAGGAGGTTAATGGAACTTCGTCTAATGGAGAGTTATAAGCGGCGTGAAGAAGAAGAAGGGAGTGCATCGTCAGCGCTGTCCGCGCACTCGCACTCGCACCGCCACCTGCCCGACCTGGACGAGGACGACTCCGCCTGTGAGGAGGAACTGGCCAGACTTGCTGCACAAGTAATTATTACCAGTTCATAAAAATTATATCATGAAACAACTACGCGCCTACTAATTGTTTACTCGTTTAGCTGAAATATTGATATGCCATATGTTAGTATCGTATTTATGACAGTTGGTTTTCAGTAGACTCGCTGCCTAATATAACAAAAAAGATAATGACAAACTTGTTTGCTTCAGTAACATTCTTCAAGTTTTTTGATTATTACTTTATTTTGACGCAAATAAATATCACACTTTATATTATATTTTTGAATAATATTTTATTGATGATAATAATTGCAAGTATATATTTAATATACTAACTGAAATACAAATTTATGAAGTAGAATACCTATATATATGAAACAAAATACAATGTAAAAATATCACTAATTCATGACAAGGCACAATGCTTGACGGAGTACGGCGCGGTGGGCGTGGGCGTGGGCGTGCTGGAGGCCCGGCTTCGCCGTCGCCCGCGCCCGCGCTGCCCTTCAACGTGGACGACGTGTGCCGGCCCGGCAACACGCTGCTGTGGGACCTGCTGCAGGACGGCGCTATTGTGAGTCGTATGACGATCCCGTTATTCCTGTTATCACTATCTGCCCGTTTGGAAAACGTTTTGTATCATGTACATATTAAAATAAGTTTAAATTGGCGAAACAAAAACAAGTTAGTGTAAAAAAAGTGCGGAAGTTTCTGACGACATAATGATGAATGTATTTTTTTAAATAGATCATTCATAAATTGAAAGAACAAATTTTTTTACAAAAATTATTTATATTCACTACATACTTCTTTATATATACATAGAACTGCGAAAATCCAAATGTGCGACATATCACCTTCGTCCACGCCTGTCTTCAATTATGTCATATTTTGTATAATGATAATTTTACTATATATATTTTTAAAATATTACAGGAGCAACTCGGCGAAGGTCTTGCCCTGGAAGCGGAAAAGGCGCTATGTGCACTATTATGTTTCAGTACTGACAAATTCATCAGGATTAAATTTATTGAAGGTTGCCTTGATAATTTAGCGAATCATAGGTATGTTTTTGTTTACAACTATATAATTTACTTAATTGCTTCTTATGTTTAAGATTTTTTGTTAGAAAACGTAAAAAAATTTGTACGCAGCGAAGTTCGAACCCGCGCCTCTTGGAAACCATCCAAGCGCCCTGACCGCTAAGCCATACGTTCAACTCTAAAAATATTTTTTAATTTCCTAAGTGTGTAAATAACACTTTAAAGAAATGTCAAATAAGTCTTCATATTTACTTGTGTTTTTTTATAGATCTGTCGCTGTTTCTCTTCGCTTATTACCAAAGCTGTTCTCCTCATTTCAACAATTACGAGGAATGGATATGCATCAGGTTATTCATTCATTCATATTCTATGTACATTATTTAATTAGAGAGTATCGTGGCGTAGTGGGACAGCGTCTGACTGTAAACGCGGTGGGTTGTTGGTTCGACTCCCATTCGGGGGAATGATAATATTTGAAATATTTTCATTTCTCTGCTCTGGTACCTAAGACAAACCGCAGCGTTAAGTTCCGCTAGTCAACACGCAATGTCTCGATTTCAGGCGGAAAGTAGAGAACGAAGTGTCTTGACATTAGATACTCTCCACTACCCTGATATAGGGGAAAAGTCGTGAAACTTCAAAAAAGAATGGAAGAATTAAGATGAAATTAATTTATCTTCATGTTTGATTTCACGACGATGGAAATAAGATAAAAAATCTTTACGAATGGATGTGTCTTGTGGCGTGTTGCGAAAATTCAACATAAAATGCGCTTGCTATAACTAACTATTTATTGCAGATTTTATAGTCTCAGATTTGGCTTTTGATGATAAACGAAGCTGTAGAGTTTTATAATGAGCATACTATATTAAAATTAAAAGATAATAATCCATGTGTCGGCGCAGGTGGTGATGTGGGCGGAGCGCGAGCGCGGCATGATGCGGCTGTTCCTGGAGGACCTGCGGCACTACGTGTCGCAGCGCGCCGCCGCCGCCGCCTCCGACGCGCAGCACTACGCGCACATCACCGAGCTCACCGTGCGCCTGCACTTCCTCACCGCTATCTTCTCGCCTCTGGGCTCTCCGCATCATTTTAGGTTACTTTTTTGTATTTTCTCGCATTATAAATAAACAATCCTTTGAAAGGCTCACACTTCGCACGAGAAAGGCGTAGATATGACATGATTCAAATAATATAAATGTGTAAAAAGTGTTTATTCAGAAAATTTGATTTTGAATAACATAGAATTATGAATTCCTTCCATTTATTTAATAATAATAATGGTTAATATTTATTTTTCACTAGTCTGAATTTGTTATACATTTGTAATTTAGTAATACGCTATATACAACGCGTGAACTGTTTCGTATTTTCGGCGGCGGTTTCGTGAAACAATAAAATTTCTAGAAAAACTAAAAAAGATAGAGAAAAAGTAGCTTAAGTTCATTGCAAAATCTTTAAATAACTCTATACAAAATTTCATCACAATCGGTTCATTGCTTTGACCGAGAGCAGTCATAGTTATTTTCACATGTATAATGTTACAAGCATGGATTAGTGCATTAAACATATATTTATAGATTAACGGTGGAGCAAGTGGAGGAGTTGTGGCAGTGCCTGGTGGCGCGCGGCTCCAGCGAGTGCGCTGACTGCCTGTACTCGTGGCTGCTGTCGCACACCAAGTCGCCCGACCAGCACGCGCTCGGCCTCGACGCGCTGCGCTTCCTCTACGTCGAGAAGATGCCCACTTTGGACCCAGAGGTATGCATAATATGGAAAGGTGAACTGAACTGAAATACTGTTACTGAGATTTATGGAAAGTAGAAGAATATTACAGTATATGTGTTTAAACAAAAATAATATAATTATTCATAGAATTTTTTTTTGTCTTATATCTGAAACTTTGACTGCACGATCAAGAAGCACAATGTTGTGTGTATTATTTATTATTTCCTGTAAATTGTATTTACATGGTAAATTTTAACAGACAATCAGCATAATGGGATTGAGTCTATACCAACAACTATGCAACCTGGCACGAATGTTACTCGGCGCAGGAGACTCGAGAGACGCCGCCCACCTCCACACACTCGCTATGGATCATCTATGGAAAATTGCATTGAGAGCCAATAGCACTGGTAACATACGTTTTGATTAAAAACTTTTTTTTTTGTTAACATTATTTTTATTTTTAATTTATTTATCAAAACAAATTGAAATTAATAATTGATGTTATAATTTAAATAAAAATAAAACTTAAATTTCTTATTTTTTAGATGTTTCCATGGGTGCAATTCAGTATTTAAACAGCTACTATATGGGCCAGCAGCTTCAGCAAGAAGATGACTTTGTATCGAAATGCATGTTCCACCTTTCATCGGCAGCTGAAAGACTTATATCTAAAAACGAGGATGATGAGGGAACCTCACTAACACCGGGTGTGACCTTAGAAGGACGGCAGGAGTCTGAGAAAATTGCAGATAAACAAAATATTTATGAACATATGACTGAAGAAGCGGCGTTGCAATGTATACAAAGAGCTCTTTTACTTTTAAAAACTCATTTGGATACATTTAAGAGGAGGTAATTTATGAATTTAATATTAATTAAATGTGTGTAGTCACAGTCACAGTGCAGTTTAAGCAAACCTAATTTAGTTTTAAAATATTTAAACATGTACTAAATTTATTACTTATTTTTGAGATTGTCTTCAAGTTCGTGCATTAGGTTCTGAAAGTTTTTGGAAGTCGGTACATATATAAACAAAATGGTCGGTACATGAAATACATGTGCACTAGATACGCGTACCACCTGCGGCGCTGGGCGCTGGCGGAGTCGGGCGCGTGGGAGGGCGGCGCGAGCGGCGCGGGCAGCGTGCGCGTGACGCTGCAGCCGGCCGGAGCGGGCCCGCGCGCCGCGCTCGCGCTGCACCACTCCGACCTCGTGGCGCACCTGCGCGCGCACGTGCACGTCTGGTGGGAGCGGCAGGTGCGTTATTTGCAATAAACTTAAATGTCTATACAAAAAGTAATAAGAAAACGACAAACTGCACAAATAACAAATGAGACAATACAATAAATCTCTTAATTCTTCTCCTTCTTTTAGTTCTTTAGTATATTTAAAAATATATTTTATTTAACAGATTCAAGGAGAAGAGGGTGTTACGGCATTATCAACTGATGGCCCTCTAAGAATGATAACTCAAGGTCAAGAGTTGACTATCGATTATGATGAAAGAACTCTCTATGATATGGGGTTCAAAGATAATCAGGTTGGGCAATTTACACAAAATATAATTTATTTATTGTTTCAATTATATGACTGGAAATCCTGAATCTCTTATATACAATTTAAATATTTTTATACCAATATTTTAATTTTATTGATTATATAAATGGATATCATTGTGAGCTGAGAACATCCCATGACCAACAGTAAACAAAATTTACAGGAAAAAAAGTAGTTGTGGAATAATAATTTTTGGGCCCTTATTTTTATATCTAATAAATATGTTATTTTGATCCAAAAAATGTATTGTAGGGTATTTAAACATTTTAAAAATGTTACACACTTAGGAAATCCGTCTGTATTCACATTTTAAACGTTCGGAGTTGACCGTTCAATAAAACATGCTAAAGAATTTGTCCTCTCTTCAATACACAGCTAGTATTCGTGTCGGTGGGCGTCGGCGGGCGTGGCGCGTGGGCGGAGTGGCCGTCCGCGCAGCCGGCGCCGGCGCGCGCGCGGCTGCCCACCCACCTGCTCCTCGACCCCACCTACTTCCACCACCTGTTCACGCTGATGCAGGCGCTGGGGCAGATGAAGGAGCCCGGCACTGGAGTGCGTTTGCCATTCCCTGTATTAAATGCTTTTATTTTATCTGCCGTGTTAGTTAGTTTGTCAAATCTTGTAAGTTATATGTGAACCACTTACCAGTGTTCGATTTTGTTGACATTTTTAAAACGCCTTTAGTTGTGATGATAGTTTAATGATATATACTTTCATACTGTATTCGTGTTAACCCAAAAGGGCCTCCACAACATAATAGCGGTTTACATATTTTTGTAAAGCTTTTGTATGGGTGGGTATATTTTGTAGAATACAATAGACCACGAAAATTGTTTTATTTATTCGTAAAATGTGTGTTAATCATCATTTCTAAGTAAGCTGTATAGTCTCCTTCGTATAGTTTAATTGTAGTAAATATTGTTACTAATGCAGCTAATCATTGAAAATACTAGTAAAAATGGAAAAAAGATAATAATGAAAAGTTGCTTAATGTTACTTAATATTATTTTGAAGTATCTTTTAAACTATACTATAAAAACAAATAGCCATAATTATATAATCTGTTTAGTTATTTCAATAAATTATGATGCGTTTTATAATATAGGAGCCTGTGGCCCACACAAAGGCGCAACTTCTGTCAAGACGTGTGTGGGACATCCTTCAGGCTGTACCTCTAAACCCAACACTGTTGGAAGCGTTTCAAAATCCTACAGAGGGCAAACTGCCAGAGTTGCTAGACCCAACGAGTCCCCAAAAGCTTATGTATTCCTTACATATAATAGACAAATTAAGTTCAAATAATAATGGTCCAAATATAAAAGAAACTCCCAGCTTAGACAAATCTGAAGAAAAAGTAAACGTTGAAAATTGGAATGAACTGTTTATTAAGAAAGGTGGATTGCGATTGCTCTACGATATAATGATCTCAGGTTAGTAAAATATGGTATTTAACTGTCAAACGGCAATAATAAAATTATAAAACATTCATATCCAAGCTTTTTTTATATATTATTAATATGATAGGTTATCATATTTTTTTACCATAGGCATTTTACAAAGAAGCGATGACAGCGAGTGGCGTCAGGACTGCCTTTCTTTGTTGCTACAATTGCTCTGTCGCATTGGTACTCTACCGACTTCTGAAGCAGCACAAACTCCTAAATTACACCCGGTAAGTCCTTAAATAATTTAAATATATATTTCATTTCATTAATTCGTGATCGAGAACGTTTGCTTGTTTGTGTCTTTTTATGGAAGATTTCATGAAAAAAGACACAAGTAGTTTTCAATTGTTACAGCTGGTATAGAGACATCGAGTGTGACAGAGATGTAAGACTGACTGGTTTACTATACTTATTAAACGAAAAACAGAACCCACGACCATCGATGCACTTAGAAATAAGTTATACAGAACGCCCAGTCCAATACGTCACGATGACAATTATTTATCATTGTTCAATTTGTTTGTTAATTAATTTATTATTTTATATTAGCGTATAATAGTCCGTTAATTAAATAGAAAATATTTCCAGGCTCTATTATCTTTGATGAATGTTGAGGAAACTACAGAGAGGCTAATTTCAATACTTTGCGAAGCGGCGACAATAAAAGAACCCACCACATACAAGACTGGATTTTGGGGTCGGGCACAGGTATTTTTTTTCTACAAATTATAGTCTATTTAAGGTAAGACACTCTTTCGTAGTCATTTTGAATTTCAGGTTGAACATTATCGAGTCAGTGATTTTTATTATAATCTTTGAAATATTAACACATCTACCGATACAATACTACTGTAACTGTATGAATTGTGTAGGTGGTGCAGCACGCCATGCGCATGTGCGTGGTGTGGGCGCGCGGCGGCGGCGACGCCGTGTCGCTGGCGTGGTCGCTGCGTCGCGCCGCGCCGCGTCTGCTGCTGGACGACGCCGACCCCGCCGTAACTACCTGTGCTTGCTACTAGCGTGTCCCACTCGAATCACCAACTGTCAAGTTGTTTGCATTTAACTCACCTTTTCTGAGATTAGTAGATAGTAGAAACCATTATTTTGGGTTATATTACATAGCTAAATGCCACCAATAATGTGTTTTCTTACATATCTTCTATAAACGAACAGTAAAATTATTATTATATGTATATATTATTTCTTACCTTGTACGTTTATGAACGCTGGGTATGGTAAATTCGAGCATAGTATTTTAATACTTAACAATGCAAAACTGGAAGTGTTTTATTTTATACGCATAAAATGAATTAAAATGCATCAACTTGATACCAGCGTGGGTCATCGTGGCGAAGTGGAATAGCGTCTGGCCGTAAACGCTATTGGTTATGGTTTCTATTCTCACTCGGGGCGAAAGATGCTGTTTAAATTATTTTCTCTGCTCTGGTGACTTAAGACATAGCGCGTCTTTGAGTGCCGCCACTGTACACACCATGTCTCCAATTCAGACGGAAAGTGGAAAACGGAGTCTTAACAATAGGATTTGATTTGACTGATTACCCTGCTATGTGGGCAAAATGCGTGAAGCTAATTTGATAAATTAACAAAATTATCTCGGCGCTATGCTGACAGTCAATAAACTGTAGTCATTGCACATATTTGTTTTCGTTTAAAACTAAAATGATTTATCTTAGTAAAATATATTGAGTTCTTCGTAGTTGCCTAAGTCAGTTGTGTGTGCAAGGTGCGGCGCGAGGCGGGCAGCGCGCTGTACCGGCTGTGCGCGGGCGGCGAGGCGAGCGTGCTGGCGCCGCTGCTGCAGCTGCTGCTGCAGCACCTGCCGCGCGCCGCCGACATGCGCCCACACAACCCCCATCACCACCACGAGGTCATTATATACCAACATATCAATTACTATCACTGTCTCTATTTGTTATTTATTTGTCTCCGTTGTTGACTTTTTAATAAAAGGGACACCTTATAATAATTATTTTTGATTATATAATAATATTATAATATTGACAGGTTGCTCATCATCACGCCGAAGAAGGAAAAGAACCTTACGGTCCTGCTTGTCGGGACTATTTTTGGCTTGTTTGTAGATTAATAGATGGACTGCCAGAAGATTTTTTTAAAGGTAAACATACTGATAATATGGCATAAGTAGATAACAGTTCCTTTAGAAAGCTATATTGATTATTTTATTACAGCTGAGAATAACTAAATATTTATAATATAATTGACAATTTTTTATATTTTTCATTAGAAGGTGCAGTATCAGAAGACATTGGGGCTCCCGACTTGAACGAACTTTGTGAGCAAGTAAGGTGTTCGTTAGAAAAACGAGAAATTATCGAGAAGCGCTCGGAACCGTGTACCCCGGATGACGGATTATACGGCCAGCTGAGCCTCTTAACACATCTGGTGAAACATCCGCTGAGATTTAAAAACTCCGAACAGGGCACTAGGACTTTAGAAATGGTAAGAAGTTTATTTTTATTAAAACTAAATAACGATACTCTCCGAACTTCCATACTTTAGGTTTATTACTCATTTTATATACATACAAAGTATTATTAGAAATTTCTCAATAAATAAATAAGTTAATAGTAAAACGTAATTAAGATGGATTGTATTAATTTTACACAAAATTTGTTATCAGGTATTCGGTTTCCTCGACGTTCCCAACCCTTCGCAGCGTAACTTGCCCAAGTGCAAGTCGCAGAAGTCCCGCGCCGCCGCCTACGACTTGTTGGTGGAGCTGGTGCGCGGCGCACCCGACAACTACATGGTGTTGCACCACAAACTCATGGACCACCATAAGCCAGGTACCACCCACCATATATATATATATATATATATATTTAGTTATAAACATTATTTTATGAATGTCAACTTAGACTATAAAGTTCAATATTTTTATATGAAATCTACTACTATTACCTACTTTGGGGTTCTAATTAATATTTTAAATTTAACATGTTTAATTACAATTTAATAACAATATAATAAAATTATGAAATTGACTTACTTTATTATTTTCATTTCCTTGGTCTTGTGTCATCGGGTTCTGTAACTTAACACGCAATGTATCTAAAATGCCTTGTGGGAAAGTGTGACGTATGTCGTGAATATAAAAGAGTACCGACGTCCAGTAGGTGCGATGTCGTCTTACCCGTGGGACTACTGGCCGGCGGAGGAGTCGCGCTCGGAGTGCGGGTACGCGGGGCTCACGAACCTGGGCGCCACGTGCTACATGGCGGCGTGCATGCAGCACCTGTACACGATGCCGCCCGCGCGCGCCGCCGTGCTGCGCGCGGACCCCGCCGCCAGCCGCCACGCGCCCACGCTGCACGAGATGCAGAGGATGTTCGCGTACCTCATGGTCAGCGGCTTTGTCTTCGTTGTCGGAGTTGTACTTGGGAATATATATATCATTTCGAATTTTATTGTAATAATCTAATCTAATTTTAACAGGAGAGCGAACGCAAAGCGTACAACCCGCGTAGTTTTTGCAAAGTGTATCAGATGGATCATCAGCCATTGAACACTGGCGAGCAGAAAGATATGGCGGAATTCTTCATAGATCTTGTCTCTAAACTTGAAGAGATGACTCCAGAATTAAAAAAACTAGTCAAGACTCTATTTTGTGGTGTACTTAGTAATAATGTTGTTTCTTTGGTAAGTAAATCATTGCCGTTAGTACAAAATTATTTTAATACATAATACAAAAAAATATATATACATGATTTTTAATAAGAATATGAAATCCATATACAAATTTTGTACACAAACTTAGTTATGCATATATCGTTTAACACATTGTAGATTTATATAAGTAATAATTAGTATTAAACTGTATATTTATATATTTTAATTAAATAACTAAAACAAAATTATACTGATCGCTGTCTGTACATGGAAGATATAAGCGAAAAAATATTATTGTGGAGATTTATCAATGTAGTAAAAGCCAAAACATTGATATTTTTTATTTTCTTTTCTGTTTGTCTGTATGTCTGTCTATGTTTGTGCACGCTCATCTCAGAAACCGCTTAACCGATATAAATGCAGTTTTAACTTTAGTATTTTGGTAAATTTCTGATTACTGAGTGACTAACAGACAAAGCACAGCCGAAACTGGCCATAGGAAGTAGAATTATGGCATGTAGGTTCCTTGGGGAGTGTGGGGAGGCACTAGGGAAGGATTTCACGTAATTCTTACGGGAACGAGAAAGAATAAGATTTTATGTATTGTAGTATTCGACAACAAGTATAACATAAAATGCATATAATGACATGTACGTAATGGGCAGGACTGCCCGCACGTGTCGCGCACCCTGGAGGAGTTCTACACGGTGCGCTGCCAGGTGGCGGACATGCGCAACCTGCACCAGAGCCTGGACGAGGTCACCGTCAAAGACACGCTGGAGGGAGACAACTGCTACACCTGCTCGCAGTGCTCCAGCAAAGTGCGCGCTGAGAAACGGTAACCGCGCTTTCAACAATATCAAATTTATATAGTTCAATGGCTTTTAAATTAGTCCCGTTGACGCGTATACAACGCGTTGCCTTAGCAACGTATATGTCACTTTATGTAAACGTGTATGTCAACCATATGTTAGTGTGTGTGTTACATTTATTTAATTAATTCAACGTACGTTTTACGCATTATTTTAAAAATATATATTACTCTGCACTCCTCTATTAACACTTATAGTGGCCAAATACGCCAAATTTCATACTGCTATAACTTCGAGAAATTTTGGTAAAGAGGGTACAAAACATGTATATAAATATATATATAAGAATTATCTTTTGAAATAAAAAGACTGGTTCATTATATTTTATATTTTGCTTAATACCTTTTAAAAATAAATAAATTAAACATTTGGGACAACAACATTGATGACTTGATTAATATTTATAAGTCACTTTACAATTTAATATATTTGTAGGTAAGAAAATAATTAAGTTTATGTTTCAGAGCATGTTTTAAGAAACTACCTCGCATTTTGTGTTTTAATACAATGCGATACACTTTCAACATGTTAACAATGCTCAAGGAGAAAGTCAACACTCACTTCTCGTTTCCAATGCGTTTAGACATGTCTGGTTATGTTGAAAAGCATCTTATGCCTGCACAGTACCAAGGTACGCATTAATATCAATAAAATATTGTTCATATTGAAAAGCATTTAAATACTTACAAATAAATAAATGTTTTAAAAATTTTATTATAGAAGAAAAACAGAAGTCCGCAGAATCAAAGAAAGAAGGCGAAGGCTCACAAAACGAAGCTGAAGATTCGGACACAGAGGAGTTCTATGAGTAAGTTTCATATTATTACTAACGACCTGCTTGCGGCTTCGTTATTTTCGCAAAACAATGCTAGTCCTGGAAAAACTAAAAAAAAAAGGAAGGAAAAGTAGCCTTCCTTTATCCCAATATGCTCAATCCTCAAGTAGCTCTATATAACATTTCATTTGCACAATCGTTTTAGCGGTTTGGCCGTGACGACGTCACAGACAGACAGACAGACAAAGTTACTGTATATGTAGAAAGTTTTCCTATTCACTTTTTCTTTAATTCATTTACATTTTGAACTGACCATTGCACGTCTGGTATGCTTAACTTTTTTTTTAGCTTCACATTTTTCCCCAGGGTGGGTAGGTAGCGAGAACCTAGTAACCTAACGAAGCCGACACATTGCATGTTAAATGGCGGAACTCAAAGCCGCGCTTAGTCTTGTCTCCAGAGCAGACATGGAAATAATTGAATAATCATTGAATTTTTTCAGCAAATAAAGACCGGCAGCAGTGTTTCCTTTTTTTTTTATATATATGATAATGGTAATTCTAGAATAACGCACTTAATTCTATAACGTAACTTGCCTTATTAAAATGTTTTTCTTAATTCTTATAAGCATTTAAATAATAAATGAACGAATAATGAATAATACAGATACGAGCTAATCGGCGTGACGGTGCACACGGGCACGGCGGACGGCGGCCACTACTACTCGTTCATCCGCGACCGCGACCACGAGCTGCACGACCGCTGGCTGCTGTTCAACGACGCCGAGGTCAAGACCTTCGACCCCGCGCAACTAGCCGCCGAGTGCTTTGGCGGGGAGATGACTGTCAGTACATATGTCTTGTGTTTTTTTCTCATATCGCTGATATCGGTTATCGATAGAATCCAAAAGGATAATATTATAAGGAGCTTCACGTCTTATGACTTACCTTTGTGCTTTGGCTGTGTGCCTCACAATCTGCCCGAAATCGAGACTTCGTGTTAAAATTGCTTAATTCAACACCGCGCTTTGTCTTACCAGACCAGGGTAGTTATATATTTAATTAAAAAAATCCAACCCCACCACCAATTGCGTTTACAGTCTGACGCTGCTCCACTGCGCCACGATGGCCTTTATCAGATGATTTATATTATCATATTATATATTTTTTTTATTTCAGAGCAAAACCTACGATTCCGTAACTGATAAATTTATGGACTTTTCCTTTGAGAAAACTAACAGCGCTTATATGTTGTTTTACGAACTCTGTCCGCCTCCCAATCAACGGGGTTCTGACAACGGTCAACAAGAAGAGGCTCAGGTAATTTTGACATACCTTCAACTTACTGCTTACAACAACGTACTTAATTTATTGATCTCCAAACCATTTTTTCTTTACAAAATTTTTATGTTAAAAATTATAGTCGTCCCGAGCAGAGGAAAGCTCTACAGCAGTTGTAGAGCGACGCGGGGAAACTCCGCCCACTGTAGAGTTGCCGCCGGAACTTCTGCGTTGGATCTGGGATGACAACATGCAGTTCCTACATGATAAAAATATATTCCAACATGCATATTTTACGTAAGTAATAGTGATTAATTTTTAAGTATGTTAATTGGATTCGTATACCGCAAAATCGTAAAAAAGAAGTAATAATAGTTATAAAAACAATTTCCTATTTATAAAAAAATTACAATAAATTAATTAGGTTAAAATTCTGTTTACCTAATTTTGAATCACTTAAATTATTATCATGTTTTTAAAAAATGTAATACAAACATTTTTTGTACATTTGAATTGTTTTCTTTGTGTTTTTAAAATTTACTGTTATCTGGCTATTGCTAAGTATGCTTATTATTTTCAGATTTATGGGACAAATGTGCAGTTCAGTCCCACAGTCACTACTTACATTGAGACCTGAGATAACAGAAGTTGCTGCTAGGCTATCTACTTCATTTTTTATTGAAACTTTTATACATGCCAAGGAGAAGGTATATTTATATATATTTAATAAAAATGGTTATAAATTAGAAACTTTATTGTATTATATTGTAATATATATAACGTAATTTGTAATACTCAATGACTGACATTAAGTTTAGCCAAATAGCTGTTAGGCGAGCTCTGTTTTCTTTGGACATCCATAAGTTGAGTGGGCCGGATGGCATCTCTCCTTAAGTGCTCCGAACATGTGCTCCTGAGTTGACACCGGTGCTAACGCGTCTATTTTGGCACTTTTACTCAGTCGGCGTAGTCCCTGATTCGTGGAAGAGCGCTCTGATCCATCCGATCCCGTATAAAGGCGATGTCTCCGATCCATCTAACTACAGGCCTATTGCCATCACCTCTCTGCTCTCCAAAGTAATGAAGGGGACAATAAACAGCCGGCTCCTGGTTTATCTGGAGGATCACCGGTTGATCAACGACCGCCAAAATAGCTTTCGCCATGGTCGCTCCACCGGTAATCTTCTAGTGAACCTAACCCAACGCTGGGCTGCGAGGGAGGGAGGGAGGGGGGCCTAGCAGTTAGTTTGGACATAGTGAAGGCCTTTGAGTGTGGCACGGAGCGCTCCTTGCGAAACTTCCGTCATACGGGCTTCCCAAGAATTTATGCAAGTGGGTTGCCAGTTTTCTTACTGGGCGCAGCATCAAGGTCGCTGTCGACGGATTTTGCTCTAATTACATGACAGTGAACGCTTGCGTACCCCAAGGCTGTGTGCTGTCCCCTACACTGTTTCCTCTGCATATGAATGACATGTTAGAGGATCCTAGCATTCATTGCTATGCAGACGATAGCATGGTGGACGCCGTATACACCGGCCGTGCAGGACTTTCTCGGGAAAACGTCGACGAGCGCCGTAAAAAACTTGTCTCTTCTGTTGTGGCATCCCTCGGGTATGTCTCATTATGTCGTAAAAGGAACCTAGTTCAATTTAACCCCTAGAAGATACAAGTTTGCGCGTTAATCATGAAGAAAACCCCATTTGTCGTGACGCCAGTTTCGAGAACTTTCCTCTGAAAGCCATGCCCAGAATCAGCATTTTGGGCCTTAACGTTTCGAGTGACTGCCTTTCGAGTATCGTGATCATTTACAAAGCAAAGCCAAGTTGGCCTCGAAGAAGCCCAAGTGTCATTGCCAGAGCAAGACAGTACTTGACGCCAAAACATTGATTGGCCCTGTATAGGCCCTGTATAAGTTCGGCCTATCATTGAGTACTGTTCTCATCTCTGGGCTGGTGCACCCCTATATCAGCTTTGTACATTTGATCGCATACAACGTAGAGCCATTCGAATCGTTAAGGACCCAATAATCTGTGAAGTAGATATCATCCTCACCATCTGGATACGGGGCACTCTACTACTGTGCGGTTACGTAGGAACTTCCTTCCACGTGCCACTCAAAAAATGGCCTACCAGCGGCGATTCGACATGGATACCTTCTAAAAGCGCGTTCATTTCCACCTTAAATGCCGGCAACATCCCTGTAGCTCCTCTGGCGTTGCACGGGGTCGTGGGCGGCGGTGATCACTTACCATCAGGTGACCCGAACTTAATTTGTATTAAATATAATTGTAAAAAAAATAATTTGTATTTCAGCCTACTATGGTGTCATGGGTGGAGCTAGTAACGAAACAATTTAACGCATCTGCCGCGGCTTCTGAATGGTTTCTTGGCCACATGGCTGATGACACTTGGTGGCCTATGCAGGTATATATACTTCGTTCTCCACTTTTCCCTCCAAAATCGAGACATTGCGTGTTGAGTGTGCGGACCGCACCGCCACGCTTTCTCTTAGGTACCAAAGCGGAGAAATAAAAAACATTTTATATGTAATCATTCCCTGGAGTGGGAATGGAACCCACAACCAATTACCTGTCCTCATTCTGTATTCATTCTGTTTACAGTCAGACGCTGTTACACTGTGTCGCAATATAAACTAAAGTTGTTTGTGTGTATAATTTCTATTATTTTAATCCAGGTGCTCATAAAGTGTCCGAATCAAATGGTTCGTCAAATGTTCCAGAGGCTATGCATGCATGTTATACAAAGGCTGAGGTATGAAGTACTATCATAATATAATATTGATTTATGTTATTAATGAAAGGTGTGAATGGAATGTGATTTTAATACACAAATAGTTATAGTTTGCAATAATTATATAAAAAAATGTATTGAAGTTAGTGCAAGCTTATGAAAAGATTGATTACATTATAGTATGATACATATATAATATATTACATTATTCATAATTGTGGTCGTTAAAATGTTATTATTTTACATTCAATGTTCAACTTAAAGTATTAATATATTAATCTTAACATTGAATCCAATTTTTATACCAAGAGAATAGTATTTTATATAAAAAAGTTGAAATAAAAAAAGCGTTTTGAATATATTGTTCAAATATAAAAATAAATGTAAAAAGGTAAGTAAATATTTCGTACTATAGTTTTTATTTAATATTGCAGGTCTAGTCATTGTGCCTTATACCTGCAGGGTGTGGAAGGAGAGGAAGAGAACAGTAAATTGGGTGAAGCGAGTTGTGTTACTAGGTTTATAAGAATGTTGCTATTACTGGTAAGTGGATATTTTTTATTAAAATAACATGTTATTCGGAAAGTCATTCGGTTTTTTGGTCAAAATGAAACACACTTTTTTAAGTATGTATGTACACATCTTTCGAGCACGAAATTGAAATGATAGTTATAATATTTCTGACATTTGCTGGCGAAAAACTTATCCAAGTGATATTTAATATTCTATTTTCAAGTATAACTCATGCATGTTTAGTTAGCAAATCTCGTGATCAAACTTGTGTAAGGTTTCGTATCATTACTATACCTGTTATATTCCTACATTTTGGCCTTTTCTGTTATTCCGTATTAAAAACTCAATTTATCACAGTTAATTTTAAAATTAATAGTAGCATTGCTCTGCAGAACCTCAAAAACAAAAGATTCTTAAAATCCTGGTGGGACACTTTTTTTTAAATAATAATAAATATCGTGCTTCTGAGCGTTTTGAACTGGTTCATCTTTTATAGTCCATGTTCTCTTACGCTTAAAATTTTTGTAAACAGTCCTGTGTTGGTCACCAGTTTCAAAAACTGATTATTTTCTTTACGTTTGAGTAGTTAAAACGATGTAACCAATTTTGCTTACTAAGAACATTGAATTAGACAAATTTAGCTTCTCATCAACCTTTTGAGTTGTTATCTGATGGTTTTCATTTATCAATGTTTTATTTGGTCTTCATTGTAGAACGTGGTGTATTATCAACATTGAAATTTTGGGAACGATTTTTTTAAAACCAATTTTAACATTGTCATTTAGTCAATATATCTTTTCTTTACATATCATATAATTCGTGCCCTGTTTGAGCTACCTTTATATGTTTTCGATAGCAAAGAGTAAAATATGCTCTCAGGTTGCCTCTTTTTATAAGGCAATAAACAAAAACTATTGCAAAGTATCAATTCTTTTTAAAGATGAAGCCTTACTATATCAGTTAACACAATGTATAATAATTTAAATGTTTATGTATGAAATTGACAGTGAAAAATAGAAATGATCCTCCGTTGGAAATCACATTGTAAATTACCTAATGTATTTACGCTTTATATTATGACTACCAATGAAATAAATAATAAAATATTAAAAGTGTAAAAGAAACTCTTTGTATTGTAAGAATTTTCATAGGATATAATTCTGAAATTCAGAGTACGGATTTTATGTAATGTATATTATTAAAAAATACTTAATATTTCTTAGATTTTACATAAATTTATTTATTAATTTGATGTTATTTTTGATCAGATGGAAAATGGAGCGCGCTCACATCTGCGTCACTTAACGGAGTACTTCAGTTTGCTATATGAGTTCAGCAAAATGGGTGAAGAAGAGGGCAAGTTCATGTTGCGAGTCAATGCGATTTCCTCAATGGTTAACTTCTACCTCGGACAAAGTTCTAATCCGGTAACATATAAGATTAGTCATTAAAGTGTCTAAATATATTTTTTTCTAATGATCCTAAAATATATGTGCCAAATACATTCAGGTGGAGTCACCGAGTGAGGAAGCGAGCGGCAGCGGGAGCGGCAGCGGCGCCACGGACAGCTGCGACAAGCTGCGACCCGGCGCGCTCGACAAGATGGTGGCGCTCGTCAGCGGCCTCGTGGAGCGCTCGCGCGACGCCGCCGGGCAGCTCGCGCTCGCCGACCCTGACGCGCGGGCTCTGCTGCACGCCAAGGTAGCCTCGTGATAATAATCCTGACGCACGCTCCAGTCGCCCTTTTTCTTAAAATTACCGTATGCTGATATTATGATAAACGTTTCAGGGGTTTCCCTTCATTTATCAACAAACCAGGGACTGCTTAAACCTTCAACAGACGAGGTCTCTAATATTTGCATTGTGCCGATGGAACGAGGCTCTTGCTCAGAAAATCGTGAACATGATCTTCCAAGCGATAGCGAAGCACTCTGAAGTGAGTAAGGTTTGCCGCACGTCAGTAATAAATAATGTTTTCATTTACTGAACACTAATTTGTATATTTAAAATGAAATGTATATTTTGCAGAGCTGCGGACCATTTTTTAAATTACTGACGTTGGTGGTGGAGGGCAGCGGCGGAGGCGCGGGCGCGTCGGGCGGGCTGCCGTGCTTCACGCAGCTGGTGCTGTCGCGGCTGTGGGACGCGGGCGACGTGTGCCCGCACGCGGCGCTGGAGTGGCTGGCCATGCAGGTGCCGCGCAACAAGGCGGCGCACGCGTGGGCGCTGCGCACGGCCGACCGCTGGCTGGAGGCGCAGCTGCTGGCGGCGGGCCCGGCGCGGGTGCGCGCGGCGGCCGCGCTGCTGCTGGTGGCGCTCGTGCCCTCGCAGCACTTCCGCGCCGGGTATGCCCGCGCCCGACCGCTGCCCGCCCCCGCGCCCGCCCTGCACCTCGCCAAGCTGCCGGACACCGCGCATCATACGCTACATCAGGTCCGTGACTGTTCTATATTATCTTCTGTCGTATTATTTTTCTATCAAACGTGTTTCTTATCAATTCAATTTTTGTTATATTTTTTAGGTATATACGATGTTGTTAGGAAAGTTAAAAGCGGCACGAAAATACACAGACATTGCAGTACACGGAACGATGAAGCTGACGGCATATTTCGGGGTTATGTCGTATTGTGTCGTGAGCAGGGTGGAGAAATTGATGGTATAACAAATTAATATTCTTAAACTAACCACCAACTCTTAATAAGTTTTTATATTTTTAATAAATAACATAACTAACATTGAATTTACAACATTTGTACCTTGCCTTACGACACATCCGCTACTCTTACAGTCAAAGTACATAATTTTTATTTGCTAAGGTTGTTATTATTTTTGAATAAATTTGCCTTAAAATAAACAGTAACCCAATACTTAAGTTACAACACCTTTCCAGTTCGGGCAGTACTTCAGCGACCTCTGGGATCTGTACCATCCGGCTATCTCCGAGCCGTCGGTGGCGGTGCACCCTAACAAGCAGGCGCTGCTCACCTTCTGGCACGCCGTGTCCGTCGACTGTCCTGAGAACGTGCAGCTCATGCTCGCTAACCAACGTCTTATCAAACACATCGCCTTCAATTACATACTGTAAGATATTATTGAGAATATTATTAAGATATGTATATTTAATTTCTTTCTCTGTTCTCTCCTATGTTGTAGTGTATAACATATTTTGTAGCCACGTGATGCTTGAAACAGTTTCTTATATTCACACTTCTTGAAAATTGGACACGTGTCCGGATCCTTTGATGTCACAATATTTTCATAATATGAACCAGCCAAAAGTACCAGAATATCGAAAAATACTTTGTTTATGTTTTACTGTGATATATATATATGTATTTTTGGTTAAACCACTATTTAATTTAAATATTTTAAGTAACTTAACTTCGTTGCGAAAACTTTAATAATATTTTTAATAAATAAAAACCAATAGAATAAACAAGCTCAGGTATATTAAGCTTACATAAATGATACAAAACAGAGCCGACCACGAAGACGGCGAGGTGGTCGCGTACAACCGCGCGATGCTGCCGCCGTACTACGCGCTGCTGCGCCTGTGCTGCCGCCGCTCGGGCGCCTTCGCGCGCTCCCTCGCGCAGCACCAGAACATACACTGGGCGTTCCGGAACATTGCGCCGCACGCGCATCTATACCCTGGAGCTGCTGATGAACTGCTCAGGTGAATTAATTATTTCATGAAATATTTTTTTGCTTTTTTTGCTGCTGTAAGTGTTGATTCTTATTTATTAGCCAAGCCAACCTAAAATACAATACAATAGAGATAAAAAAATATAACGTATTGGAAATAATGTATTACAGTGTACATCGCAATTATTTAATCTTGTTTCCCTACATCCAAATTAAAAGAAATTAAATAATGCCTCGAAGTGAAAAAATAATTGGTATTATTTTATATATTTATATATTGCAATATTTGCAAAATTATTATTATTTCCCTACATCCAAATTAAAAGAAATGCCTCGAAGTGAAAAAAAAAATTGGTATTATTTAATATATTTATATATTGCAATATTTGCAAAATTGCAAATATTTGAATGGTTTAGGCTTGCAAGGATATTGGCAGCGCGCGGCGGATCTGGGAACGCGGGAGGCACAGAGGGAGTGGACGCGCGGGAGGCTGCCGCCTTCAGACGCAGCACCTTGTCGGCATATTTACAGGGTATTTTGACTTTATATAATGTTAATATTTCAAGCTGTCACATGATTATTAGTTAAATAGATTATGTACTTTAATAGCCTTATTTTCATTGAATGATCTTTTCCTAGGTTTAAACGGACGGACGTGTTGGACGACACTTATATCAGCATTCTGTACGCTAGTCGAAAACGAGGACGACAGACTGTATGTAGTTTATAATGGCGGGCTTCAGATGACTTTTGAGGTATGTTTAACATTGCGTTTAAAGTGCTATTACTTATACTTTTATTTCTTTATATTTTACTAGCAACCCGCTCTGTGACTAAACTATTTAGTTTTTTTAGCCCGCACGCGTTCTCACACAAACTTTACATAAATTACAATTTAAATAGTTTTAACTTGTTTGTTTATGAAGCAATTGAAATGAAATAAGCTCTAAATGTAAAGGGAAGCTTACTATAATACAATAGTCAAAAAAGGTCCGTTTCTTAGGTTAGCGTCCAGAAACAAACAAACAGAAAAGAAAATTAAAAATAATTATTTTGTGTTCTATTATATTGATAAATGCCCCAAATAATTTTTTTTGATATATCTTCCATGTACAGACGGAGATCAGTTACATTTTTATTATAATGTATAGATTACCAGAAGCGATTAAAGTATCTAACTACCACATTAATTTATTGACTACAATGGTTCACTATTTTGGCTTTAATGGCTTGAACATAAGATATATACTTACTAGATATATACTTACTTGATATTTTGGTCAATTCACACAATGTCTTTATAACTTGTAGCCTATATGTTATTCTGATGTATAAGCTATATTATTGTAGTTTCATTAAAATCCATTCAGTAGTTTTTACGTGAAAGAGTTAACAAACATCCTCACAAAACTTTCGCGTTTATAATATTATAGGATATTGAGAACTACTTTCGTATGTTCACTTACAATACACAGTCTGGCTACACGCGGTGTACGTGGAGGGCGGCGCGGGGTCGGTGTGGGCGTGGGCGCGGGCGGCGCCGTGCGCACGGAGCTGGGCGCGGCGCTGCGCTGGGCGCGCGCGCTTTGCCGCACGCTGCGCACGCGCCGCGACGCCAAGGAGGCGCGCGCGCTGCTGCTCGCCTGCAAGGACTGGCCGGAGTGCGCGCGCGGAGACTGCTCACCTTGCTCAATCTGCACCAGCGCACGCCGAGGCTACCGCACGCGGCTCTCGGTGAATATATTTATCTATTTTATATTGTGTACATAATCTTTTATACTAATTAAGCAAACATTTGAATTCTAGATAACAGTAGTAGCGACTAGACTACATAAAATTATGGTACAAGTTGTAAAAATTGTTTTTTACAGTTTTATGCTTTCCCCGGCATAGCAGCCACTAATTTGATCTTTCCGACCTTATTCGAAACATCTGTATGAAGTGGTGGAACTGTTCGCTCCGGTTTCTATTCCCAATTCGGGGAAAAATATATATAAAATAATTTCTCTGAGTAAAGGTTGCAAACTTTCACTACGACGGCCTTAATATATATTTAATTAAGTGTATGCTGGTGTCACACAGGCGTCCTTCGTGAACTAGTCCTGATCGGTGGCGGCGCGGCGCTGGGCGCGCTGGTGCCACTGGCGGCAGGCGCGCACGCCGCCGCGCGCGCCGCCTCGCGCCCGCGCGTCCGCTCCGCCCACGCGCACGCGCATGCGCACCCGCACCCGCACTCGCCGCCGCGGCCGGCGCTGTACAGACCATACCATAAGTTTATTGGTTAGTTACTCTACAATAAATACCGTGAAAAATTTAAATTTTTTATTTAAATATAGTTATACTATGTTTAGTTTTTATTAGCATTGTGCAATGGCATTATTTTGCAATGGTATTAAGCATTGAAAAATATTGTGATTTGATTTCTTTTATATTTTTTGCGTGATACATTATAAAATATTAAAAATAATATTATCGCAGACACGTGTTGCCGTGTGGCACGCAGCCAACGCTGCATGTCGGAGCAGCTGGTGCTACTGTCGGCGCTGTGCGCGCTGGAGGCGGTGCCGCTTCGCTTCAACTACTTCGCCGCCTTCTGGAGAGACGTGGCTGCGTCACCGGTATACTTGTTTATTTATGTGTCCATTTTATTTTTCATTGTTGCTTGTATTTATTTATATTCATTTTGCGTTACAAATTTTTTCTTATTTTAGGCGGACGCAAAGTTAGAAGAAATGTTGTTAGAATGTAGTGTAGTCGGAGAGTACGTGGACGCGGTGCTGTTGGACGAGCGCGAGTCTCTCGCCGACACAGCCATATACGATTTCATGCAGCATTACTATCCCAAGGTAAAAATATTTCGTACAGTGAAAATATAAAGGTACAACAATTTACTTAATGTAAAATTAAAAGATTTATAATTTATGTTTCTAATAATTATGTCTTAAATTTAATTTACTCAACTTACACAATAATATTTGAAAATGTCACTTTCTTTAGTTAGGCAAAGTCAATTTTTATACGCCGTATTCCAGCTGGGCGGGACGAGCGCGGCAGTATCGAGCTCAAGCGTGGCTAGCAGCTCGGGCAGCGCGGGCGCGTTGGGCGGGGCGGGGCGCGCCGCCGAGATCCTCGCGGAGGAGCTGTCCGGCACGGCGGCGCGCGCGCCCCTCGCCGCGCTGGTGGGCAGCACGCGCGCGCTGCTGCTGCTGGCCGAGCGCGCGCGCCCCGCGCCCGCCTCGCCGCTCGCCCGCGCCCTGCACAGGGCCACTGCTGCTCTGCACCAACGGCTGATCAGACCCACCGGTCAGTATGACTCGATCTTATGGCTCAGTATATCACTTTCCTGCAACCTAGTTCAATGGGTATATTGAACTCATACTTGATGAAGCTACTTAAATTTCTCATAACGCGAAATATGTCTTTGTCTTTTAATTATTTCAAAGTTATATATTGAATGCACAGAAGAAGAAAATGGCGAGGCGGACGCAAGTAGTGCGGCAGGTGAGGCGCACTGCCCGTCGGGTGACGGCAGCGATGCGGACGAGCCGCTGGAGGACTCGGACGAGTCCGAAGAGGCGGCGCCCTCACTGCCCGACCTGTTGCCGCTCCTCTCGCACGCGCTGCGCCGCCTGCACCAGCTACACCAGCAGCCGCCCGACGACTGAGCCTACGCACGCGTGCTATTCGTATAGACACCGGCACGTGACGTCACGACATACATGAGAGACACTATAGTGATGGTGAGTTAGCATACCGTGTCAAAATCATTTAATTAATCATTATGATATCAGTGTTTGGTTGGCAATGCGTTACGTACACAAACTGGCACTATATATTATAATTTCTTTAATTTTCTATTTATGTTATATTAATGTACTTTGTTTGTTAACAGAAATCGCCCATAGTTCAATGTAATATTATATTGCGCACACGATACTTCGAAATGTCATGACATATTATAATTTAAGAGTCGAGGCTAATCTTGAGATTCAACTTATATTATGTCTTGATATTCACTGTTATCTCTAAACCAATATAACAACTCAATAACAGGTGGCGTCCTGTGCCCATTTTTATAGCAAACTGTTTTAAGTGGATGTGTACTTTTAAAATTGTATTCTATGCTGTATCTAGTTGGTTAATTGTTAATATAACAATCATTATTCATAAAATTCTAAATGTTTAGATATGGAATAGCGACCAATGAGCCAAAGGTACAGAACTAACACATTTATTTTAATTGTTATACATATTATTTTATAAAATAGTACCTTAAATTATTTTGAAAAGGAATATAATTGTTACTGACTCTATTTTAATTCATGAATAAATTGTGTTATATAAATGATTATTATAAAGTGGACTTGTAGTTTCTTATTGGAATTAAGTTACAATTATATGACTAAATGTTTTAGTAGTGTCCTTATAGCGATACAATGGTCGTTCGTATACAGTACCTTTCTTTTTTTAATAATGTTGATTGTACTTAACATTCTTTCACATTAAATAAAATTTTCTGGACATGTTTATTGTTGTCTAAAATTGACAAACATAATACACACAGGCAACAGGGCAATGCATTTGAATATCATTTTCTTCTTTTTGTAATTTTTTTTAATCTGTTTCCGGTTGTTTTACATTAAGAGACTCGACTTCAAATTGTTTGAAATACATGTCATATATCAACACGCCATGGATATATTAAATTTTTCCTTAATATTCATTATTCAGAAATCGCAATTAGTTTTAAATTTTTTGCAGCTAGCTTGTTATGACATGATTTCACATTTATGAACATTCCAAAGTCCGATCATCACAATTCTGGGTCTTTGATACTCTCTATCTTACGTCATCGGTCATGTAAGGACAGATTAACATAGACCAGACTTACTTTGAAGAAATCTTGCATTACGCGAAATACAAGTAGCATCCGAAATATTATGTGTCTATTTTAAGTAGGTTAGATTACTGCCGCCATTTATATTTTGACAAAATTCATAAAATCTTATGTTTTTAACTATGACGTTTTTGGATGTTACTTTTATTTATAATACACGTTAATATACAGATTTCTTTATAAGAAACTCGAAGCACCAACCAGAATATTGACATGTTTGGTTTGTCCTTTGAGACGTGTAAGTGGCTCAATTTGTAATAAAAAAGAACTTTTAACTATGTAACTCTTTTGTTCAGTGTATTATAGCTATAAGTGTTTGTTATGACAAACGATGCTTAAAGTAAATAATATGTATAAACTCTCATAATGTTTTGAAATGACAACATTTCGAACTATTTAATGGTAGAGGTCACATAAGTTACATACATGTTATGAGGTGGACGGTAAAACTAAATATTTCAATTATATATTTAATTTTATTATATAAATATTTAAGAAAATTTAATAGTGCTTAAAATTTAAAGAATTTTGTATAACCTTAGGATATTACTTGTTTAGATTTTTAATAAAAACTAATTGTTAATAAAGGAGTATGTTACTTAATATTCGAAACGGTTTATATAAATTTATGCAGATCTTCGACAGTTCCATGCTCCCACAACAAACGTTATAAATTGTGTGACCATTTTAAATAAGTAAAACTTGTATTCATTGTGAAAATAACACACCTTGCTAGGTGTTGCAGTGACACTGCTAAATCCCTATAGAATCTCTTGGAATAAATTGAATTAATTCCTGGACGCGGTCATCAATCGGAACACATATGGAATACTTTTAAGGTTTTTAGGTACGGAATTATTCATGGTCCCTTAATATTTTTAGAGACCAAAAATATTTTTTTTAGTCTATCTACATTTTAAAATAACGATCGGTACCGTTAGAGCGTAAGTGTGACCGTTTCACAAGCATTCGTTATTAATTAAATAATAATATATGTGTCAGGATAAAGGCGTCTTTTGTAAACTTCAAGGGCAAGAGCCTTGAGAAATAAGTTTTTATCAAAATTATAATTATGTTTCGGCTGTGAAAATTTTGTTAGTATAGGCATATTAAAGAACTGGCTGAGTGGTTTTTTTCACACATCCGTAATCCCAAATGAATCGAAAACTTGTATCATAATTTTATACCTACTGTAAGAAAGTACCCGTCCAACACCCATTTAATATTTTATTTGCGGATTTGTAAATCAAGGCCAGTACAACATTAGTAGGATATAATATGTTATATTAATAATTCTGTACCATAACACATTTTGTATTAATCAATTTTGTGGATATAAAAAGATTTCATAAAAATAACTACAGCAATCACAATAGTAATTAAACGTTTATTTTTCGAACTTTATTATCATATACAAGAATTGACCCAATAAATATGGTTTTAAGGCAGCCGATTTAATTGAAGCTTATCTATATATTTTGTTTTGTGTGAATGGATTACTTTTAGACTGAATTGATCATTAGAAATCAAAAGCGTCATTATTAGTTTAATAATATTTTGTCGTGAGCCTTTTAGATATAAACATTGATCTTATTTTCGTGTAATCGCTAGAACTTTATAGTATTGATTGATGGTAAGAAATAGCACACTGCCCAGTTATTTACACAAATAATGTACTAATTAAGATGTTGTATAGTCTTTTGTCGTAAGTATATTATAAAGCACTCAAAATTAATCCATGTCCATTTACAAGGTAGATGATAATGTGTATCAATAATTCATAGCTTTTCCTTTTACAGCTCATGTACAATAGTTACAAATATTATAAAAATCATTTTGTCAATTGTGAACTTAAAACTAAATAAATTTTTCATCGCACACACATAGTGTTCATGTTTAATAGATTCTACACTAAAATTTTCTATCTCGAATAATTTACATTCAGCAATAGCTAACTAGGGAACACACAAAGCAATAATATTACTCTGTAATCTGTATACATATTATAATATTTGCTGTTAACATATTTTGATAAATGTTTTTGATTGTGTTATGAATGCGTAGATCTTTGTTGTTTGAGCAGTCACTTCTAAAAGGGTTATGATGTATTGTGGTGCTAACAATCTGAGTCCAGTGACTGGTAATGGAGACAAAACATAGGGTGTTTAATTTGGTCACTTTAGAGCTTATTAATATATTACATTAAATATAATCTATGCTGTAATTATCTTTTTAATAAGTTTAAGATCATTTTATGTTTCAATATGACGTGTGACATAAGCTGGCTGCTTTTTATAGTGTTGTCGTTGTAATTTGCATCAATTACTCGCTTGTATTATTTATATGTATGTATAATACTTAAAGTGATTGAAATTAGAGTTTCGATCGAATATAACTGTGTTACTGAATTCATTTGTGAAAATTGATAAAAGAAATACTGTAAATCGGACTGGAAAGCCAAAGTAAACAGTATTTTATAATAACATGTTTTATTTTATATCACTACTTTTAACTCTAATAGGCATTTTTTCATTTTAACTATAGTAACAAAGGAGTCATTATTTTTTTGTAATTTTTTTAGTTAGTTCTGCTGGAAATGTGTCTATGGAGTTTTGTACACATTGTAAACAATACATTTTGAGATAAAAGATGCTACATTGCTTACTAATACACACAGTCCTTTCACAAATTGCACAATCAGCTCCCAGAATTAAAACCTCTCCCTTCCCATGTGGACTAAAAGGATCTTTCATAATATAACTATGGTATTTGAGTTCAATTTTTCGAGAGAAGGGTGGATCAGTGCCTTTATAATGAGCTTCTTCAAGCATTCCACATTGAGAGCATTTGAAATCATACACAACCTGAGTAACTTCTCTAGGCTCCATTTGTCTGAAACAAGTAACTTATGATAGGCATTGTTGGATTTGATAATAATGAAACTTAAAATCTTTATAAATTTTAAGCAGTAATAAATATATTTCTATTTACACAAGTTAAACAAAATAGATATTTTTTATAATTACATTATATTTGATATACATACACAATGTTTACAATATTCATTATTCATGCTTAATAGTCTATTCACTTTTTGATATTTCTTTAGGAGCTTCAAATGGCCACCACTGCGGCTTTGATGGTTCAACTGAATAGTTACCAATATCAAGTGTCTTAGCATCAAGAGCTTCTTTAATTCTAATAAGGGCTAGCCCATAATTCTTTATAACACCTTTTAATTTTCCTAGCTTACTTTTTGGATTGTTACCAGCAGATATCACAGAATCTCTTTCAATATTTTCGGTAACAGTAGCATCAAATCTTATTGGCATTATTCTTTTCCGTACTACTCCAGTGTGATGAACTCTTGCTGTTAGCTCTTGACCAATATAACAACCTTTGTGAAAGCTTACACCATGTAAGTAATCACAGTTAGCTTCTAAAGGAAAACTGGTTCCCGGAGGTAAATCATCAGATCCTTCACTAACTCCTAATTTATATCGTAAATATTTATAATCCTGTTCATCACTTTTAACAATATTATTACCTAAATTTTTTGCTACTGTTGATATGTCAACGTTAGATGACGAAATTATCCGAAATCCTAAATCACTAAGGCGAGGGTCTTTAAATATTGATAAATTTTCAAATTTTGGCATATTATCATCCAATTCGGAAGGAAAAGTATAAGCCCATAAACTAAAATCTTTGTCTACATCTTCAATTTGAACCTTCCTTTTCAATTTGTAAATTTTAAGATGCTTTTGTAACAAGATAGTAGTATTCTTGTCGCATTCTATCAAAAATGATTCTTCATTGTTCCATTTATAAATAAGTGTGTCATATAGAACTCTACCCTTATTGTTAAGGAACATGGCATATATTGATTTTGCACCCTCCTCGAAATGCCTCATATCATTAGTAATAAGGCCTTGTAAAAAATGTGAAGCATCTTCGCCCGTTATTTTTATCAATGCTCGACTTTTTAAAGGATATAAGATTTTAGCCGGTGATACATTATTGTGATTGTTACGTAGAAGCTTGTTTATTATGTAACGTTTACAGAAAAGTTTATTTACCTGGTAAAAGAGCATTATTTTCTAATACAAACGTGAAGTTAAGGAATTAATTATCTCATTTCATAATATTTTTAATTTTTCACTTTGATCATATAATAGTGTATTTCATTGAAATTATCAAATGACATCTGTCAAGTCAAAAATTGACATACACGAATACATGTCAAGATAATATACTATTATTAACACTGGCAAGTCGATCTGCAACTTTTCGATATTGTCGAACGAATGAAATTTTTTTTGCACCAAAGTCCAAACGCCACAACTGCCATTCAAAGAATATAACTAAACTGAATAACTTATTAAAAAAAGTTTTATATACATAAACATTGAAGTATCAGTCTAAAATGGCTTTTTCTACTTTTTTTTTATAGCAGCTTTCATTTTTGTATTAATACTAGTTACAAGAATTTTAATAAACAGTCAGCCAAACATTCGTATAAATAACTAAGAAATACAGTACACTATGTTAGAAAAATGTATATAGTTTGGCAGTCTCATAAGGAAGACATTGAGGGAGAGGTGGATGCCGTCCTGTAGGTACAGTAGACTTCATTACAAAATCATTTAAATTTCAAGTTCAGTTCTTGAGACCAGTGAAAAGTAACGTTCCTTTGCAGTGTGCTGGTATATACAAACTAGATTGCGACTGTGGCTTATCTTACATTGGTCAAACAAAGAGGAGCATCGGTACAAGGATGAAGGAACACATCTCTGATATCAAGAATGGGCGTGTATCGAAGTCAGCTGTGTGTGAGCATACAACGGATAAAACCAGCCATTACATCAGGTTTGATAAACCTCATATTCTCGCTAGGGAAAACAGATATATCCCAAGGATGATCCGCGAAGCTATTGAAATACAAAAACACCCTAATTTCAATAGAGAAGACGGTTGGAAACTTTCTACCACCTGAGACCCAATACTGAAAACTTTGAAGTCTCAATCCCATCACACCAGAGATAAAGATACAGTCAGCTAAGAAATCGTTGGCGGTAGTTTGAGATAATAATTGTATCAAATGACAGACAAGTGCCACCTCAGTCTACCTGAGACCACGGACTACTGAAGTGTTCGAAACGTCGGGTTCTAAAAATGTATTTTCGAATACCAAAATTATACACGATTAATCCGATTAAAATAGTTTCATTTCAATGTGTAATAATCGCGAAAATCAAAGAACTTATTATTTAAATATCAAATCAATACAAATTACGGTGCAGTCGGAAGCAAATGTTTCATTTCTGCTCTATTGGACTAAAAAATAAGCATAGTGGTGTTCAAATCAAGAAGTAGTATGAAGGGATCTTTGGGAAGTTGGAGCTTTTTATACTCGTGAATTAATAGGTATACAAATCTTTTTACCAATACCATTAGTATTCTCCGCCACTAAATAACATTATAAAGTATTCTAATTTCATATTATATTTACTTTGGTCCAATTAAAGATGTAAAAACTATTTTTTTTACTTTAAATAATTTGACAACATATAGCATGAAACATTAGATTATTGTTCATAAACTAGTCTATTATGCCAACTCGCAGTAGTTTTTAAATAAAAGAATGTTTATAAAATTTAAATATTTTAATAAAGCACTTCTTTTTTAATGTTTATATAGCAATACAAAGCAACATTTCATGAAATATCCACCTATAAATATAATTTATAAAAAATTAAATTAGCTGTTTTATTTTAATTAAATAAAACGTTAAACCAAGCGTTCCCACAATAATTTCACCCGCAATATCTTTTCTCTCAACTCAATGTTTTGCTTTTCTTTTAATATAAAATTGGGCAAATATTACAATTGGACGTGAGTAGCATTGCCTAATCTTCAAGGTGATCTAATCGGCGTCCCTGTTATAGTCATTTTCAAATGTCTTCAGCGTCAGATTGCTTAATGGGAGTCATTTGCGGAGACGTCGGCGCGGTCTCTTGACCTTGTTCTATGGATGCAGTGACAAGTTCCGTGGTTACTGTAGGTTCGGATTTAATAGAAATGTTATCGCGTTTGGTAGGTGAATTATTCGAAATACGCCGTTTCCCAGACTTTTTGAGATGAGGTGTTAATTTCTGGAAAATTAAAAACTTATATATTAACCATGTAATTTTGAGACTTCTTGAATTATATAATAAATACATTTTTTTTTTTTTTTTATACTGTTGTTTATTTGTATAGTATTATTATTTTTTAACATTGTAATAAATTAAAAAAACTATGAAACTACCTTTTGAGGATCCTTGAGGTATGCAGCAGTTTTTTTTACTTGGAAATCTGGCGCAGTGAGGCATCTTACGAGGAACAATGTGGCGGCGCATGCCCAGCTGGCCCAAACACCTGCACTGGCAGCGCGAGTCGACGCTGCTCTTCCACCGAAGCTCCAAGTGACATTCCAAGACCGCTCCAAATAAGAGTTTACAGCTGAGCACCTGCGAAAATAATATATTTTTAATTAAAATTGTAATTAGTTTCGGGACCATACAAAATTTACGACAAATAATCCGAGCATTACTAAAATATGAGTAGTACGTAAGTCTCCTCATGCACTATAAAGCAAAATAGTAATAAGTATTGCAACGTTTGCCTGTAGTCTAAACACAGCAATTAAACTTACGTAGTCGCATTGGTGATATTATAAAACGCCGAACAAAATGCATACAGTCCTCTATTCGTACTTGTAAAACTGTATCCAGTGAGAACAACCATTACAAGTGCAAATAGTAAAGCTGGTGTCAAAATTCGCCAAGGTTGTTGCAACCTATAAAAAAGATACAGATATATATGGGTATTTCTAACATGTGTGTATGTAAAACATAATTATACAACGAAGTTATATTAGATATAATAATATTAGCGGATGCAAAATTTAAAGTAATTCTTACCCAGATCTAGAATATCCGCCTGCGGGACACATTGTAAAAAACGTAGCCCAAGCGGCTGCGACTATCATGGACATTATGGGCATGTACTCGGCGTACTGACAGTCCCTACCAAATAATGTTCGGGTCGTGTCCAAAACTAGTCGATGAGTTTCATTTACTGTAACAAAAAAAATATATAAACGAATCAAATTAATACTTAAGAAGACCATCACACGTGAAATTATAAAAAATATTAAAAATACTTAAATTTTATTGATGGATATTTGCCGTCATGAACATTAAAGATGTAGTTATATTAAAATATTTTTCCAACATTGCAAATGTGTTTTCATTCACGATGATAATGAACCAAGCATTGACATTTGTTTACAGTTTAAATATAGTCAGTACGTATCTTATGTACTATACAAAAATGTAAATCAAATAATGGACCGGTGTAGTTTTTGCAAACAAAAAGTAGACTTATAAAATTTTGTTATAACTTTACACTTTTTTCGGCATTGCAGTATATTTAGAGAGAAGCCGAGAGAAGTTTCAAGACACTCCGTTCTCCACTTTCCGCCAGCAATCGAGACATAGCTTGTTGAGTGGCGGAACTTTCCGCCGCGCTTTGCCTTAGGTACCAGAGCGGAGAAATGAAAATATTTTTAATATAATCATTCCCCCGAGTGGGTGTAGACCCACAGCCAATCGTGTTTACATTCAGATGTTGTCCACTGCGTTACGACCTATCGACGCCTATAGACGCCCACTACTGGACATAGGCCTCCCCCAAGGATCTCCACGACGATCGGTCCTGCGCTTCCCGCATCCAGAGGCATCCGGCGACCTTGACCAGATCGTCGGTCCACCTGTCTAAAATATATATATAAATAGTATAATAGTATAAATATAATAATGTATAAATAGAAACTTACTAGTTAATACAGTAACATCATTTTCAATCGGTCCACTGTCAGTATTGTTCTGTGATGTGATCTTAATATTAGGCTTCTGTACTATTACTGTTTTATTCATATCTTCAACGTTAACGTTGTCTATTTGGACGGAAGAATTTTGAGCATTTTGTTTTGTAGCATCTTCAGGTATTGTAAACGGTTGAGTTAAATTTGCTGAGCTATATTTAGGTATATCTAGCAATTCTATCATATGGAACTCTAGCTGCCGAGGGTATAAGACGCAATTATTATTTACTAATTGCATGGTATTTTGAAGAAATACATAGTTCAGGATACCAAATATCCCCGCCAGAGCATAAAGTGTTAAATGCCATGCTGCAAACAGTGGAAAAAATTACATTAAAGCCACTTAATAATACGCTATATAAACTTTAATAATTACTAGAAATTACTTTAATTTTGCCACTCAAGAGTCATAAGTCGCATTATAACGCTCTGATTTTCTAAATATTCGTGTTCTAAATAATGTGAGAATTATTTTTAACTTTTATTAGCAGCACAGAACCGGTATATATGTGGTTATGACCTACAAAATATTTTTTTCAAGGAAACACTGCAAGAGATTCCCATCCAGGTTTATGGATATATACTACATACTTATTGGCGACTAATTACTGACACTGATTGAGTGACTAACGGACTAAGCAAAGGCGAAGCTACTGGGTTTTAAATTTCCATGGAACGGGATAAACGGAATTTTCAGTTCAACTGTTTAAATTACAATAGAAATAGTAATAGAAATAATAGGCAATGATCATAAGATCTCCGCAAACGAAGTTGCAGGCAACATCTCTTTTGTTATAAAATATATGTCGTGGGCCGTCCCTTTTTCTTGCCATTTCAAGAAATGATCGGGCATTTAATGGTAAATGTTCAAACTGTTTCCAATAAAATAATATATTCTATATTTATGTGTCTCTTAGAAGAAATACTTAAGTAACAGTAACAGTAACACATTGAAATTCAAGAGGGCTGTGGCGAAAGAAGAGGTTATTAATAATTTTAAGAAAAATGTAATACACTTTTCTATTCTATTTCTTTACGTTATAGGAGGCAGATCTAACGATTTAACAAGCAAATCTGATAAATCATCAATTCGCCATTTACTAATATGGTGTTGACAACTAAGTTAGTTTATTTACATCTTCTGACTTAGTCAAGTTAATCGAGATATGTCAATTGTTCGGTAAATATTTAAAAACCTGAATGGCGAATCTTGATAATTTTACTGGATTGTTAAGATACTTAAAATTATAAAGTGTTATATATATTAGAGTATAAGATAATAATTTTGTACCTTTCCAAGCGTTAAGATGTCTAGAAGCTCGTTCTTCCAGCTCACGATAGTCATATAGAAGCATTGTCATTTTCACAGTTTATCTTACATCCATACTAAAACAAAGATTAGGATTATTAATACAAACTAAATAAGTAGTTAATTAATCTATATAAAGTCATAATAACACATCCACAACTATTTTTCTATTGAGGAAATAATTGGGGTTGCTCAAGATAGGGTATCTTGGATTCGACGCGGGATATATGAGACGCCTACCAGCTTTAGGCCGACAGACTACCCTATCGTATACTCTATACTAGACTACGAAAACCTCAATGTGATACTCCTCGACTGCCACAGGCCAGGTGCAAATTCGCCTACTTAAGTAGTCTCTTAACTATTAATAATTAACTAATCACCTACTTAATTAGTATCTTAGTCATGCTAAGCCTCACATTCATGGCATAAAGCGCACATATTTACATATACATAAATTAAATGCGAGTACTCGCGAATAATGACATAAAAAAATTAGGGCTAAATAGAGATATTTATTTAACCTAGTCATGCTATTGGACATTAATTAATGAAATAGTACATGTTTTAATGTTGTCATTTCTCACGGGACTTAATTGGTCTGTTAATTTATTGGTAGTAAATAATGTGTATTTATAACTTTTGGATCCCCATATATTTAGTGACTATTTTATTAAACAATATTTTATTTTATTGTCTTTCAATTGGTTGTGGGTTCGATTTACCCTCGGGGGAATGATTATATTAAAAAAATATATATTATCATTTCTTCGCTCTGGTACTTAATGTTAAGTATGATAACGGGGAACAAGTAAAACAACGTGTAGCTCGAAACGCACTGATTTAATATTGCCTGTGGGCAAGCTTATGTATTAGGCGTAGCCATTACTTTTATTTGAATATACCCTCTGTACATAACACCTAAAATGTCTCGATTTCGGAAAATGGAGAACGGAGTGTCTTGACACTGGGTTCGCTGTGATTACCCTGCTATGGGAGAAATTGTTTATCAATTTAAATTTGTAAAAAATCTAAGTATCTGTCACTATTTATTTGCAAACCATTAACAAAAAAAAATTGTAATAAGCGTGTAAGATTTTCGACGCAGCTGGATGTAGATTGCATGGCTTAGCGGTCAGAGTTTATTCTTCTTATTTTTATAAATATTACTTATTTTATAAATAATTAGCTGTGCCCGCGACTACGTGCATGGACAACTAAGGTTATTTTAATATTAGAATTCCTTATTGCACTGACTATCTGCCAGTGAAAGGCCGTCCAAATCGGTCTAGCTGTTGGCAAAAATTGTAAATAATGTTATTTTGTTCTATGTTCCGTGGATACATACATATGTATTTACTAAAATCGGTGATTTTTATACTAGAAGCAGACAGTTCAACTTTATTTATTCGTATAAATTTATTCTTCATTAATTATTCACTTGTGGACGTGAGCAAGAGAAGTAAGCTTCGGGTCAAGTAATTTAGAAGGTAGTCTTATTTAAAATAAGACTTTGTTTAGTTAATACAGTTATTCAAACATAGTGAATATGGTCTGCTTTGTACCCTTATTAAGCGGATCAATCATTTCGATACATAACAGTGTCGAAGCCTGTAAGTACCAATTTTAGTGATAAGGTCGTCTACCCAGGTAGTTTGAATAACTTGGTTTCATTTGTGCATAAAAGTATTTTAGATTTGTTGACTTATTTAGCCTTTTGTTATTATTATTATTATTGTTTTTTAAAATATATTGAGCTCTTAAATGCTTGAATTTTGTATATTATGAGTTTTGGCGACTTGTCAAGACAGCTTATAAGGTTTCCCAAAGACGTTGTTGCTATAATTTGTAATTAAAATATTTATCTTATACAAGGTGTGTGAATAACACTTAAAAAATTATAAAAAAATATTTTTAATGTACAAAAAAGAAACATTATTTTACAGCTCGCATGAGGTATATATAAGCTTGGTTCCCACGCATTATTATTTCTATGTTTACAACAGGCAATCGTTTTGATTAACTTGATTTTTGCGCCAGATTTAGGAACCTAAAATTCAAAAAAATAATTAAATTGATTTATCTTACGTAGGTACTAGGTGGATATAAAAAAAACCTTGCTTGCTCTGTATGCAAAAGCACATTTTTGAATATTTTCTGTGTTTCATCGTACCAATAGATGGAGCCATACTCCATGTTTCACGTGGGAAAATTAAAAAAGATATTGAATGAGCCTTAATGCATTGTAACATAACAGATATACACATAACATATGAGGATAAATTGCATACAAAGCATTAAAATATGAACATTCTAATCATGTACATAAATTACTATATTGAAGTAAATAAAACATGAATGTAAGTTCTTATTTTAGTGCAAATAGCGTTGATTATGATTCATTATGAATAAGACGGTATTAAAGGAGTTTGTTGAGATCATATACTGGAAGGCAAAATTATCGGTTATTGTCCGAACGTTTGCGGCGGCAGGTCATCGTCGTGGGGTCAAACACTTTTAATAGCTTACTAATATATATAGAGAGTTTCTTATATATATAGCATCACGCTTATCCCCGCATAGCAGGATACTTTATTATTATTTTCTGTAAACTATTGAAAAAAATGTTTAATGCCTTAGCACTAAATATTTGCGCGTTGTGGTATCTTATCATTATTAGTCCATCCTTCTTTATCTATGTTCCATTTTTATGCGAGTATGTTAGTTTCCGTCGAAATCAGAGACATTGCGTGTTAAGTGGCTGAACTCAACGCTGCGCTTTTTCTTAGGTATTAGAGCGGAGAAAGGAAAATATTTTCAATATAACCATTGCTCCAGGTGGGAATCGAACTCACAACCCATCAATTTCCAATTACAAAATAATATTTTCTGATACAATGAACTATGAAATTAATTAATAAATATATGTTTTATTTATAAATAAAAAAATAACTTTAACATTAGCTTCTATACAATATTTACTTCTCTAATATAAGCACCTATAAATTATATATGGGCTTTTAATCTAGGTTATGATGAATCATTATTAATTGATTGTATTGTTTGATAGCTTTATACGGTATCTGTTGAGTAATTGGTCTTTTACAATTTAGACACATTTGATTTGTTTAGCAAATTTAATGTTATATCATAATATGTATAGCGATTTGTCGAGCTGTAGGGAAATGTCTTACTGTACAAACGATGGTTTCTGGTTCGACACTCACACGTCCGAACGTTTATATTAAAAAAATATTTTCGTTTCAATTGTTTAGTCAAACAAAGCATAGCGTTAGGTTCGGCCACCTAATTCGCAATGGTGCTAAAAATAGCAGCGAAAGAAATGTATTTAGACATCGTATTTCTCATTGCCTAGCCCGGTTTAACGAGGGAATTGATTGGTTCAATGATTCAAATTGATTCAATGAAAAATATTATATACAAACAAGTAACTCGGATATCCATACTTCTATACTCATATAAAGCTGAAGAGTTTCCTTGTTTTGGTTTAACGCGGCATTCCCAAAAACTACGCTTTCGAATTCAATAAATCTTTTTGAATAGTGTTGGATAGTCCATTTATCAACGAAGCGAAGCGAAGTAGCAATTAAATATATCGCAGAAATTATAAGAACATTCCTCCTATGGCAGCTTCCGTTGTTTACGCTTCTTAAACGGTGAAAGTTACGTAAAAAATCATGTATAACAGAATTGTTCTCCTATAAAAGTTCTAAACAAAAGTCCGTGACAGATTTCTCTATTTTTTATGTACGACTCAGTATAACCTTTTTATGGTACTGAAATTTGTTCTAAAATTTTGCATTAGTTGCGAAGGTGTCTTTATAAACATGATATTAATCCTTACTCAAATAAATACGTTATAGATCACAAGTATTTAATTTGAACCAAAACAGCCCTTTACATCATTCGATTTCAATTAATATTTTAGGAGATATCACAGTTTTAAAATAACTCATCAACAAAATTATGGTCAACGGCTATGTAATAATATTAGTAATATTTTTGGAATAATGGATATCATTATTTTAGTAAGTTTTTTGCATAAATTAACACAAGTGAATTTGAGAATACATTTTATACCATTTCTCTGTCAGTCGTTTGTCTGTCTTGTATACTAATAAAATTAAAAACTGCTGAATTAAGTTCAAAAGTTGATAAAATATTCATAGGGCGTGTTTTAACCTAAAATTCTTAAACTTAAATTCATTGTTAAATAGTTATTTTTATATATCCTGAAGACGTATGGACGTAGGACCGTAAATGAAGTATAAAAAACAACTTGCTTTATTTTTATTTACGTATTTACCAACTGTACAGAATTAATATGAAATAATTATAATTTTAAAGTATATCTTGAAAGAAAAAAAATAAAATTCTCACAAATAAAATATACATGCGAACAAAAACCCGTTAAATAAGCACATACATCGATTTGACTTTAGCTTATCAAGATTGAAATAGTATATAAATCTACGTATAGACTGATAAAAAACGCAAATCAATTGTTTCTTGTTTATTGCTTACATTTCATTGTTTCAAACACAGTACGTTCAATATAAGAAACTAAAAATCTTAAAACAAAAAGAGTTTAGTTGCAAAGAGGCTCAATATTATGTATCATGTCATCTTCAATGTATTATAAAAGATTTATTTTTATTAAAATATGCTAATAAGATTTTAAATTGTTTACAATACCTACCTACATCTATGCACATAATAAAAATTGAAAACGCGGGCAAGTCGAATAATTTAGAAATAATTTAGTTGCGTAGTAGCGGGTCGCGGTAGTCTTTGACAAAAAAAGCTTAGTGTTTACGAATCTGTGGCCTATACTTCATTTCATTTCATATTTACTGCGTCTCGCAATCTCATCCACTGCATGACGTAACTACTTTATATTCGGCTTAGTACGGTTTCACATTTGGATACACAATACGCGACGGCTGTTCCAATGTCGTCTTCTCATAGATTTTGTTTCTAATAGATTTTATTTCTCATAGCGATTAACCATTAACTTATGAGTATTAAGGATAAAGTTTTTAAGTTTTTTGTTTTTGTAGTACACCATCGTTCACATATTTTTTAACGCTTACATAAATAACCTTTTTATGCACTGTTTCATATTCACGTATAAAATATTAATGGAGTTTTTATTTGTAATTAAATTATAAATGCATTTATAGTTTGTTTTATGAAAAAATATTTCTGATGTTAATATAATGAATGAAATGAATGAAAATAACGTAAAAATTATAAAATAAAACAATATAATAATGAAATATATAAATATGATATGTATTATTATTTATGCCAGTGATTGTTTGTCATCCGCGGGGTTAATTATAACTAGTCAACATCCGTTCACACGTGTGTCGATATTTAATTATAATTTCCCAACTTATGTACTTTATTATTCTTACGAATGTAGGTACTTTATTATTCATGTTTTATTGTGTGTATTTCATTCTATTATTAAATAACTGTGTCAAGGTCTTCAAAATACTTTGTTACTTATAGCAGAATCAGTCACATATATTATATTTAATAGTAAGTTAATCAATACTTATTGAAAGAAAGCATGATAGATGCATGAGTTCATACGATGACAAATTTGTTAGCATAGAGAAATAATTACAAATTTCTGCTACCCAAACAATTTTCTACGATTAATCGTTTGGCGAGAGAGGGAGCTCTTCATCTCTCTCTCTCTCTCTTCATTTTTAGACAACGTATAAATATTTTAACGCAGCGGAATTCGAACCTGTGCCTGTTGCAATAAGCCTTGCCACATTAAAAATAAGTTGTAATAAGCATATAAGAATTTCGACTAAGCCGGATGTAGAACGCATGGCTTAGCGGTCAGAGCGCTTAGAGGGCTTTTTATACAATATTTCACTGAAAAGAACTCGTACAATTTCATTTTTTTTCTAAAGTAAAAATTGTAAGTATGTATAGGCACTAAATTGGCATCCAAAAACACTTTAGAGGCCTCTGGAATGACGTAAGCTTATGCGCCTTGGGGACTATAATATTATAAGGTTATTACTTTATAAAGTTATACTTAAATGTACGAAAATCGTCAAAAAGTATTTGTGTCTATTAAATATCATTAAATTATATATAAGACAGTCATTGTTAGGTGGTTTTGAAAAATAAATTAAAAATAAATTACCTAATAATTTATTTTACTTGCAATTCTAAAAAATATTGTACAAATTAAAAAATATTAAAATTTAATATTAGTACAATATTTTTTTACGTATAATTATTTTATATTGAAATTTTTATTTTACGTCTTCAACTTATCACAAGAAATTAAAAATGTTCCAGTACTTCTTAAACTGTTTATTTAAGAAAATAAGTATATCCCTAAAGAAAATTAATTTTCCATATGCGTAAAAATAAATAAATGATGCCATAATTTTTCTCTTAAGGGTTGTCATTTTGTTTATTGCAAATAATTGTTTACTAACAATGAATTATTTTATACAACCTGCATTACTTTTTAATAAAAAATGGTCTTATATTTTTTAACATACCACTTACGAAACTAATAACAAAAATGTGCATTGTTTATCTCTGCATGAAATATATCACACCTACTTGAGGCTAAATATGCTCTTATCAATTCGAATTTATAAAGTAAAGTGTATACTGTACGAACCTTTATCAATAACAGGAACTGAGCACACGTTTATCACAACAAAATACTCACATTTTTGTAAGTATAATATTTTCAGAATACTATTACACAATTGCCGGTCAGTTTTTAGAACTTTGGTCATTAGCTACGTATGGCAGCCAGCGAGCTAAGCACGCCGCGTCAACTGACTTGGAATTATTTCAATTCGCCACATACAACATTTTACTACTAACCAGAGCGTCCGCTGTAAATGAAAGAGATAGAAAGAAAATAACTAAAAGTAAACTAACTATTTACTTCTCTTGTTATTCATGTTACAATGAGTACGATAAGGACGGCGATATAACAATCGTCCGCAATGCTTGCGTGACGTAACCATGTGATCTCATGGCAACCATTTTAAATTTTTAATTGATCGTCAAATTGAATTGAATCCTCTTAAAAGAATATAATTATTCATTATAATATAATTTTATCAAAAGGTACAAGTTTAAAATTCACAATACACTATTCATTTATTATTTGCAATCATCACCATTAAAACGTTTCAGTAAAACAAATTAGATAGTTACTGAAAAGCTTAGTGTAAAGCTCTTTTATTATTACCCATGAAAATATATTTCACATATATATACTGAATTTAATTTACGATTTTACTTTAGCTAAGTACATAAAGTTGGAAACTACTTGTAATTTTGAACATTATTATTTCTTTTCTAGAAAATTTGTTAGTATGACATTCCTCGATCAATGCTATGGCTGATAGGATGCTGTGTTATAATATTATTGGATCGGACATGCGCAATAGGCCATGTTATTTTCCCTTTATTTTCCAAGAACAAACGTTAAGTATTTGTGTAGATAGTTTAAATATGAAATAAATAAGATACCTAATTATTATCATTATTTGAATGTTATACGTTCTCTATTTTCTGTTTCTCTATTTATTTAGTAACATATCCATTTTCACTATGAAATTAGTTGATTTCTAGCTAGCACAAAATAATTGAGAGTAAACATACAATAGAAGATCTTTATTTTGTATATTATGTGACATTCATATAAATTTGCATTGTTAGCATTGTAATTTAATTTCGATAAATTTTTTTCTAAATAATTAATGTAAATGGTAGGCTTTTCGGTACATTTTGATGAGAACGAGAGAGCAATCGTCACTATGTTTTCTTAAATAAAATTTATACTGTAAAAAAGCACGACTTAGGTTTGTTGGAAATTATTTTTGATATGTAAGTAGGATTTTTCAAATTATTGTCACAGTCTGTATGTTTGTCCGTTTGTCTACTTATACAAACGCACACCTTCCGGAATACGTAAATACTGGATTTGAAACTGAAGGTCTGAACAATGAAACATTTATATTTAAAATATAAAAATACTTCTTATGGAGGCAGATCTAATGCAATATTTATAAACATTCTGTTTCTGTTAATTGTATTTTATCTTGCATTTACATATTTATCATTTTATAGAAATTCTAGATAATAACTTGTATTTAGTGATTGAACTAGCTTCCACACCCATTTTATTCAGTAAGATAAAGGCTATATTGATAATTAATGATAAGAATAAAACAATATATAATTAAATAAACGTATATATTTAATAGTATATTATATATGTATAATACATTAATATATGTCATTACTACTAATTTAACACGAAAACACTAAACATATGTTCTAAACATATGTTTGTAATATAGATAGTAGCAAGATTCACGATATCACAATAAGCTTCTATTTGTAGTGGGCACTACAAGGATTTTTATGTTAAATGGTATCGCAGAACAATTCCTTTTACTCCATATCAATATATTTTATATGGAAAAGTCTACGAATAAATTTATATATATTTATTTATTTTATTTCTTTCTCTTAGCCCATACAAAATAAACTATATAAATCAAATATATTAATATTTTTCAATTCATTGGAGTTTTTTTTAAATGTTATATATAAATAATTATTAGGTACATAAATTACCTATATAAGTATTAGCTATGTACATTTTTCTACGGAAACTAAACTGAAATAGTCACACACAGTTGTGAGTCAGCTTATCGTAATACTTATACAAACATTCACCACCTCCATGGGCACGTTTTCAACTTATCACATAAGTATGTCAGTCAAAGTCACGTTTCATAATATATTATAGGAAATTGAATGTTATAGCAAATTAAAATAATGAAACAAAAAGTGCCAATCACAGATTTTTAGCAAAACACATATTCTCTTACACAGATCGGACATCTGTCTGATGTCGCTAGACATCTTCTCAGACAGTCTGCATGAAAGAAGTGAGCACAAGGGGTTACTCGGGCTGATTTCATAGTACCAAGGCATACCGCACACACGTCTTCTAACGTGGACAATTCATCAGATGTCGCACGCCTAAACCTGGCTAGCGAACCTTGAGCTTCATTGAGCTTATCAAGTGCTTCACCTAGTCTGTGACGTCCGTGTACAATAACACAAATGTAAAAAACTAATACTGCTAAACGCCATCGCTCGTTCCAAGCGAGAGCTGGAACAAGAGAAGCTGCAATAGCTGTTGTAATCCCTCTTGCCCATGTACCACAGTACAACACCTCCATACCTTCTAAACGCTCTAACTTAAGTATTGATAGAACAATGGGCCACAACTCTAGGAATGTCTTTTCTGATAAAAGGTAATAAGTGCCAGTTATAGTAGTGTATAATGCTGTTGGTCGAAAATGTTCTAAACCTTGTTCTAACCCTAGTGTGAGTAAAATGAAGGTCATAGTGACTATAAATGTGACAGCTTTGGTCCATTCTAGTACAATCTTTGTAGCTGACATCGCGAGGTGCTTCACTCGAGAGTGTCTGTTCACATTCACATACGGCGACCAATCTTCTTTAGTGCAAATTTCACGCACATAACTCACAGAGTATGTTATAACGTTATAGAACATTAACGAGTAAAGACATGTCAATCGTCCTCCATATACTAAAAGGCGATCACAAGCAGTGAATATTATCAGCTGAAAACAAAAAAAATAAATACAATTTAGTTAATGAAAGAGGATCCAAAATGTTAATCAAATGTATTGAACGAAAAACAAACTCAAGTCAATTGGAGATTTAATTGAAGATGAGAATAATTCACAAAAAGGCTTTAAACGTTGAAGAAGAAGCGTAATCTCTATAATGTCAAACGCAGTTTCAGCAATTTTAGTTGCAATTAGTAAAAACGCGGTACAAAATTTAAATTATCTTAAAGTTTATTTATTTATTAGTTTATTTATTTAAATTATCTTATAGTTTATTTTAATGTGGATGTCGTGGATCAAAATGTGTCGTCAAACAACAATAAATGATATTTTAAGTCTACTTATTATAAATAGTTTTAAAAATAAATATGATAGAAAAATATGTATTTATTATAAATTACGTTTTATCACATATAATTGTATAAGTGTGCATGGTAGATTTATACTACATAAAAAAATAACAATAAAATGCTTATTTTTTATTTCCCGCTTTATAAGTTTTCTCGCTTAAGACGCGCCTACGAAGTCGTTTTATGTTTATATTACATAGCTTCTATGTTAATTTTAAATACTATATATAATAATAGTTACCTGACTTATCATCGTGGAAAGGTTATTCATTTGTAAAAACAAGCGTTCTGCTCTATCTAGAGGTGAGTACGCTGTTTTCAGGATTCGTAATAGTCGAGCAAAAGGCGTATGCAGGCGACGAGCAACCTCTGCAACAGGACAAAAAAATAATAATATTAATATTTATGTTTTTATAATGGACGTATACAGGTGCAAGTAGATATAGCTACACATATTTTTGAACCCGTGCCTCTTGAAAACCGTACAAGTTGAACTTGAAGGGTTTTCAAGAGGCGCTGGTTCAAATTTCGCTGCGTTAAAATTTTTATACGTTTTCTAAATATGTATTTTTCAATTTCCTAAGTGTGCGATTAACACTTTTAAAATGTTAAAAAGATATAGCTATTCTTACATAATTCTAACTTATCCTGAATACTTATTATGTTAAATGTAGTATAAATTATTGTTCAGAATGTGTAATGTAGACATTATTCTAATTCAATCGAAGTGAAGTGAAATCAAATGTATGTGTTTAATAGGTTTGGTTAGAAATAGTGTAGTCTGGGGTACTTCCTGGACTCAGGGTCAGGTGCTTTTTGCTGTAGTATATGAGGGATTTGTAAATTTTTAAAATCTTTATTATTTCCCTTCCCAAACTAGTATCCACTGACACAGCTGAAATAGGTATATGTACATTTTGTTTAATACTGTTGTATATATTTTTATAGATTCAGTGATGGCAACAAAACTTCGAGGTAAAATTTATGAAGAAGCTGTCACAACGTATTGACCACTGGTGTTTTTCCAATACAAGGGACTTATCATCATTTACATAATTATTTTTTTATTATGAAGAAAAGCAAAAGAAAAGGAAAGGCAAATGTGAAAAGTAACCAAGAACTGATTTCATCATATATTCCACTATGATATCAAACTAATAATATTGAAATATATACTAAAATATATTTTTTACATTTATTAAATAAATATAATTGTTTTGACTCATAAATACTTATGTTTCTCGTATGCAGGTTAATCAAATACGGCCAAATTTAGGTTATGTAATTTAAATTTAATTTATTTTGTACCTCATGGACCATTTCATTTTTCATGTACGAGTAAGTATTATTTCATTTTTCTCATTTGGTTTCATGCATGAATATTTAAAACATATATTAAACAAAAATTAGTTAAATTTTATGTGTGAAAAATTTATGAAATTGGACTTTTGCATAGCCTTGGCCATTATATTTTCAGGAACAAATATTTTCATAGAATTATGGGGTATAAAAGAACAACCCTTGCCTCACTGAAAACAGTTTAGAGCAGCCCTCCATTGATAATACCACAAACCCCGCGTCTTCATCACGTTATCTTTGGTGAGTTTTAAGTTCAAAATATCTTATTAATACTAAAAATTTTTAGACTATTAGTAATTAATTTGTATTATTATATTATCTTTGTATTATTATATTATACATATTATCTTTGTACTTTTAAATATAATCTAATCATATATCGAAGATAGTACAACATTAAAAAAAAGTGTTTTCGTAAAGATAAGAAGTCATATGTTAAATCAAAAAAACATCAGTAAACCCCACTGACGCACATGTACTGGCTTTCTTCCGCCAGTTTCCGTTGCTCCATTCAGACTCTCGACAATGACCTGACTCTCCCCACACATCTATACAACTACGCGACAAATAGCACGACTTTTAATACTAACAATGCCAATTCGTAGATAGATATGGTCTATTTTTAAAATAACTAAGCTTAAATTATATCTGAATGAAAATATTGTATATTTAAATCAAGTAGTTTTTTAATCAACTTCCATTGAAAATGTAGATTCATACAAATAATAAATATTCTGGAATTTCACTTTTAACGTTGCTATTGTTGATCATGATGATATGACGAACACAAATTTACTGATTTGATTCACTTATTTATTTAAACAGACATGACCCACTTCCTAAAATACAGACAACCTCAATTTATCTAATATCCTTTTGACTACTATAATTACATGGATTTGTCAGATTATTTTCCAATAAAATAATATTGGTGCAAAAAACTAAATAATAAATGGCATGGTTATTTTGATATTCACAAACACCGGGGGCGTAGGCTGCTAGGTCTGGTTGGCACACCCCTTGTTTGTTTACGGGATCTTTTGCGGCGTATTCAGTGTAATACGATGCGTAGCTGCCCCTTTTTAAACATATGGAATAAAGAGATTTAAAGTACTTTTAATATAAATTTTGTAGTATTTCAAAATTATGGATACCTGAATATTATTTTTCTCTTTTTCACATTACCGGTAGTTTATAAGCAGTTCGTTAAACGAGTATATAGCTACAATCTTCAATAATTTTATTAATAAAAATTAATTTAACAGTTGTAGTTAGATGTTTAAATTACGTGTCACAATTTGTTACAATTTTATACGCTAATAGACGTTTTAATTGTTTTCAATGTATTTGTGCATACATGAGAAAATAATATTAAAATTGACAAAAAAGATTACTTACTTCGTGCCAATTTCACGACTGCTGGATACCACCTAGCTGGATAGCGATAGTTGGCAGAGATAAGCAGTGGTATCACCAAACACGTGTAAGCGGCCATGAGCCACGCACCACCCAGCGCCACAAGCAAACCTCGGGGCGCCCAATAGGGCAAAAGGAACACCAATGATATCAGCCATACTAAATACAAACAAAGAAAATATCAATAAAGGTTGTGACCAATTGGGAATTCTTTCATAATTTTTCATAGAACATTTGTACGTAATATATTCTAGAATTCTAAACATTTAAATGTGATTTAAAATACTACAAACACTGTATAAGGAACTTTACATAAGAATGTATGATGTATCGCCTATTCATTGAACACTAAATATGATATAATTAATAAAACTACTATTTCACCTACCAATATTTGCAATTTTATCCTCTGATTTGATCGTGTGAAACTTCGAGAAAGAGTCACTTCTGATACGACTACGCACACGCGATATCATTCCCATGTTTTCCAGAATACAGTTCGATCACTTGATAAACGAATCAATTTAACTGTGTCTAACGATATATTTAAGTTTAATAGACAAAAAACAACTAAAAATATTATTGTAAATATGTCTCACGCAGTTTTAGCACCCGTATTGAACGAATTTTATGTTGTGAATGCGCATTTCGCGGGCGGACTGCAGGGCGGGCGGCGCTTGCGCAAGCACTCGTATCGTACTTTCGCTGCCGTGCCAATATATTTAAATTATTTTTGGTTCCAAAGCTTTTTATTTATAAACAAAAACAAAAGTGTAGTGAACATACGCAGCAAGTCTCAGAGTGTTAGGAAATATATCCGCTTGCTATACCCGCAATATCATTGGAATGACGCATAATTTTAAATTTAATGTCGAGTCAGTGACTTTTGGAACGAACACACTTATTTTAATATACGGGTTAAATCAAATCTGGACAAAATTCTTTTTCATAAAAACAAACTAAATAAGAAAATAACTCATTATAATTTTATTTAACTTAATTTGTAAATTGAGTTAAGTTAAATTAAAAAATTGTTTTCGATTTCTCATGGATAATAATTTGTGCATGTATGTGTAGTTTTGAATTCAGAATTGAATGTTATTGAGTAGGTACCGTACTTTCCAAAAGTTACAAATCCGTTGAAAGTTAGTTTAGAAACAAAAACTTATTGTCATTCAAACATTCCTAAATAATGTTTAATGTCAAGAAACGTTAAAAACAACGCGCAATTAAAAATAATATATCCTTCGTAAACACGTTGCTTCAGAAAACATGTTTCTTTTATATGCAATCATGAAGTTCACCGAAACGTATAGAAAGAAGACCGATTTTATGAGTCAAAGTATAATCAAATACTTAAATTAAAAGATATTTGTTATATACTTCCGTCTCACTTTTTATACCGAAAAATTCTCTGTTAGATACTCCGTTTTCCACATTCCACCCACTTTAGAGACCCTGAATGCCAGGAAATTCAGCTATGTCTTCGCAGATGAAGAAATGAAAGCAATTTAAATATAAACCTACCCTATTGGGGACCGAATTCTAACGATCTCGTGTACATTCAGACACTTTCAAACGACGACATCTTGGCGTGATTTGAAAAATGATTATTTTTTATTTTCTAAAAATATACAATATAAACTAGATTGTCTTAAACTATTATTTAAGTATGCAAAGAATCTGGGGTAAGTTATGTATATGTTGAAATTCAATAAATGATAATAAAATTTGGTTAGTATCAGTGAATCAGTTTTATGCTTTACAGAACTCTTCATAACATGCATCTCACAATGTGCCTCATGCTACTAGTCGCTTCCAGCCTTGCTCACTATCACGGCTATGAGTCCAGGAACCTTATAGAAAGAGAAGAACCACACACCGACATGGATAGGTAATTGTCTCGATGTGATTTGCTTATGGTAAGTTTTGTTTTGTATTTATGTTTTATTTTTTTATTATGAATTCATATTTATTTTATAAAATTTTCGTTACCAATTTCATATTTATTTCGGTGTAGTAAAATATTTTATTGCAAATGAGTGTTTAATTTTATTTAAGCTAATAATTATATTTTTTCTTCGTATGTCTAAATTTTATTTATATATATTCATTGTTCTTGTGGCTTCCTTTGTTTTAACTTTATTAGGGAAATATATATATTTGTTTTATAATTTATAACAGCCTCGTAGAATGTCCAGTTTGTGAAATGTCACAAGATCATGAAGAATGCAACTTTGCGGCAGGAAATAAAAGATTTAAGAGATGCCATTGGGACACTTACTTTAACGAGAAATGCGGCAATCGCTTGGACTGCTACAGGGTATTAATTGAAATATTATTGTTATTATAATACTTTATTAATCTTTAAAATAAATGAAATCAATAATAAAAACTTTTAACTTGGTAATTAATTAAAGCCCAAAAATTAAAATCCTACATGTTGTGCCAGGGGCCCGGTGAGACTTGCACAGAGAAAATGGAACATGACATCTACGGACAGAAGTGTGCTCACGGATGCTACTGCGATAGCGCTGTACACCAGTGCGTCTGCGTCGGCTATAAACTGGATCAGTATGTGCGTTTCGCCCTCACTAACCCACACTACCGCTACCCAATCCCTAAATCACAATATGAAAAACCTGTATTTTGAGATAATATTTTATATAAGCTTGTAATGGTCCTTGCTTGTAATTTTTGTCCGGTTCATTAAGTCTGACTGCTATATTAATAAATAAGTATTGAGTATAACGCGTGGTATTTTCATTACATTGATCCTTTCTTCTTCTAGTGAAACTTCTTTGTCTTATCATTTTTGCACTTTGATTAATTGCAAATTTACTTACATTTCCTAGTTTCATAAGTAATTATCTTAATATTTATAAACTAAGTCTTGCCATAGATATTGATACAAAGAAAATTATTAATTTTACAGTGTGGTGTATTGTGTATTAAGCTAATACATTAATATAAAACCATTAAAAATATACAAAGTTTATTTGAAGCGACCTCCAGTGGCTGCAATACACTCCTTTAAGCGTATTTTTGAGACTCCAAATAATCATGGCATTCCGAGCAACACTTACTCTCCAAAACTAAATCATTATATAATAAATCATAATCAATTGAATTAAGATCAGGACTAGATAATCGTCAGCCAATCTTCAGCTCTGATGAAGTCTGAAGTCCGAAACGTTCGTTTCTAAACAATAGTTTTTTTCCAGCGCGTCTCTTATAGACTGCAAGTCCCAAGTCAACTTTTAAATTACGCGACATGGTTCTAGGTGCTATCTTCATTACCCGACATAAAATATTATGCTTTCGGACTGGATTTCTTCGACTGCTTTGATTTTCTTTCGTTTACTGCTTTGATTGTGTGCTGTGATCCTTTATACGAGCACTACACAGGCAGCCAGATCTTTTTCTGATAGAAGAGGTTTCATTGTATCTTTCAATAGGCCTAACAAGCGTATGGACGATTTTAAAAAGTTGTATTTAGCACCATACCTACTTTATGTAATGCAATCACAGCAATTCGGTTCTCTTTATCACCACCCCATTTTAATATCACAAAATATTTTACAATATATTGTCGCGAAAATAAGAAAACACAATGTACAATCATATAAAAATGCAGATTCAAAGTACAAAAGTATTTTTTTAACTGTAAGTAAACTTGCTTAGCTCTAAAACAGTAGCTGTAACTCTTTAGCTCTCTCTTTTCCAGTGTGTACACTATTAACAAATTAAACAAAGATTGTAAATAAACCATTTTGTATTATTTTTACTTCCAAAATCAGAAGACTTGTTTCCAAAATGTACCTATATTGTCTATGGTTGGTATATTTAATATATGGTTATTCTATGATAGTGCATTTGCTTATGGCTGGGTATTTACTGATACTTTTATTCCTTCTACTCTTGAGTTCTGAGTAATAATAATATTTAATATGATTAGTATAAAAGCTACACATAGCAAATTTACTCTTCCCCTCTCAAGCGGCCATGTAGTGCTTTCATTTTGAAGGGACAGAGCACCCTAATGCCTCACAGAATTGAAAAGAGGTATAGGTAATGGACCATTCAGTATTATTATTAGATGAGATCTGATGATGCTGAGATCAGCATTACGAAACTGTTCTGTATCGTGTCAAAGTAATAATTATTCCTTAAGTGTTCTAAAATGCTATTTGATAACATTGTTGGGAAAAATTATCTAATAGCACAGATGATCTGAAAAGCATTTACATTATAAGATTGTATTTATAATTACTTATTAATTTTAAATTAAGGTTGCACAAATGTTTCGGCGTATCTTCATGATCCATTATCGAATTTTCATCGTAATCTTCGTCAACATATCCACATACGTTGCAACACATGGTTAAATACCTACAACGATATCTATCATAACATTAATTAACCCTTAATTAGGCGCGCATTGATGAAGAGCAAGATGTTGCTGGTGCGGATTCGGAAGACGAAACTTAAAACGATGCTGTCATTGATAGTGCTCATAATTTAGAAAGTGAAATTGAGGAGTCTGAACATATCCAAGACATCCCTGTATCAACGGAAGGTAATTATTTTTATCTCGACATACTCAGAGAAATGGCCCGAAAGTGAAATGGTGTAAAGTACCACCATCGAACGCAGTAAGGACCCCAGCACAAATTATTATTTTATATTTATCTGGAGTCAAACAGTATGCAAGAAACGCCAAAAGTCCCCGTGAATGCTTCCAATTATTCTTTGACAGTGAAGTTATTGAACTTTTGGTCACAAATACCAATTTATATATTGATAAAATAAAGGAAAAGTTCAAAAGAGGTCGTAATGCACTTCCTACTGATGATACGGAAATGAATGCATTTTTGGGCTTACTGATTATAGCTGGAGTCCTAAAAGGGTCGCGCTTGAATTTTATTGGCTTAGGGGCACAAGATCAGGCGTAGAAATGTTTCGGCTAATAAATGAATTCTCCAGGTGAGATTGTAAAACGTTTAGTTGAACCAATAAAACGCAGCGGTCGAAACATAACAACTGACAATTGGTACACAAGTTCAAAACTGGCTAAGGAGTTACTACCGCCGAATATAAATTGACTATTATTGGGACATTGAATAAAAGGAAGCCTGATATTCCAACTGAATTTTTGATCAAAAAGATGGCCACCGGCAGTATTTTTTTATCTTATAAACATATCTGGCCTCAACGCATTTGTCATGACACATATAAGACGGATTTTCATGAAGAAAATAGCTGCGGCACTTGTGGAAGATCACCAAAAACGCATACAACTACGTGCTGTACCAGCGACAACAAAAAAACGGCTCCGTGAAGTTTATAATGTGAACAAGTCGACAGCTAAGCGCGGGCGCTGTTCATCATGTCCTAGAAAGGACGACAAAAAAGTGAAGACAAAATGTTTCAAGTGTCGTAAGTTTATTTGTCAGCGAGACTGAATAAATATTATTTTTTAAGTTGATCTATGCCAAAAAAAATAGTGTAAACAGAGGTTTACTGTTTTTTTTTTAAATATTTTTAATGTCACAGTAAGTATTTGTTTCTTAAAGTTAAGTATATTAAAGAACTTTATTAATTACTATAGAAATCCATTAAGTTTTATTCCTTTTTGATATTCCTTTCCCAATGTTTTTTTGGGGTCATTTAAGACCCCATGCGCCTAATTAAGTAAACCTGCTGTCAGTTACCAATACCCAGTTGCCAATTGAAATATAATATCACTTCAATAGTTATTGGAAAGTGGTACCAAGCAGAAATTGCATCTAAAGTAGAAATTCAGTAGCAAAAGATAGCATGGCATACCCTCAGAAAATAAAACAAACACATCTGCTCTGAGCAGAGGTACTGACATATCATAACGATCAACGAAAGGCCTTTGATGATGATTAATTTATTTGCATCGTCTTAGCGTGCACAAACGCACAGGCAAACAGATAAACAGACAAAAAAAAAATAAAAAATCATAGTTTTGAGATTCTAGTACATTGATTTTGAGAAGGGTTTTCCTTATTTTTTCATGAGATAACATGGCAACAATGTTACTAATACACGGGGATTTCTCTATGAACGAAATATAATAAGCACTTTACAGTTTACATTTTACCCTTGAAGTAGAAGGTAAGACGTAATTTAAATTGTAAGTTGTGCGTAACCAATGTTTATATTGAAATTGTAAATATTTTTTAATTAAAGTAACAAATTGGTAAATATACTACTACTATTAACATAATCTATATCAATGTTTGATCTGACATTAACACAAAGGCACTTTATATATAGTCTTTGGGAAGCTAAATGCTGTTAAGTTAAAAATTGAAATATACCCGAACAATGGAAAATCAAAATTGTCTTTAAATTTAACACTTAATTAATGGTATGATAGATATCGTTCTAGATTTTTAACCATGTATTGTAACGTATGTGGATATGTTGACGAAGATTACGATGAAAATTCGATAATGGATCATGAAGATACGCCGAAACATTTGTGCAACCTTATTTTTTTTAACTATAAAACTAATAAGTAAGTATAAATACAATCGTATAATGTAAATGCTTTTCAGATCATCTGTGTTATTAGATAGTTTTTCCCAACAATGTTATCAAATAGCATTTTAGAACACTTAAGGAATAATTATTACTTTGACTCTGTATCTGATTTTTCTGTTAATTATTGTTTGGAACTTTCATAGTTTTTAAGTTTTGACGGCACATGATAAAACTAGGCCTAATTATTATCATGCCAAAAGTTACTGGGCCTTTCAGTGATTTAATTACGTTATTAAAATTATATTCTTTGAAGTTATGAATAATAAATTGATATCTAAAAAGCGATATTATATATTCTTCTTAGAATAATATTTTTTTATTACTGTTCTGTTGATTTTTTAAGGAAAACTTTGATATTATGAGTTTCTTAGTATCTAGTTATTATTAACAGTGGCTATCATACTAAACATCAGCTAGGATGACCTAATACTTATAAAAGCCAAATATAATATAAATATTTTTAGACTATATACATGAATGTGTTATTGCAAGTAGTTTTTTTTGTGATATATTTAAGCATATTTTATTTTTAGAAAACATTTCATAAAAAATCGGAATGGAGTTATTGTGCTGGGAAGAGCTGTTGTGCAAGGAGATGTGAGTGCTGAAAATATGCAAAACACTGACCACCACAAAATAAGAATTTATGTAAGTTCATTTTATAATATGTATATTAAAGAAAAACAGTTAAATAATTATGTTATAAAAATAATATTTTTGAAATCAAATATAAACTTTCTTGGTTCTTTTCTGTATTATATTATATTATATGTAAACTTGGAACTATAATATGTAATTCTTTATAGCATTAGATAAGTATATATTATCTTATCTTGAACTCTATTTTCATTTATATTCTTTGGATTGTTGAGCTTTAAAGTAAAATATGATATTAATAGTATAATAAACAGTGAAAAATGTATGATACAATGAAACATCATCTGACAGTAAACTCAATGATGGTGGATAAGATCCCTATTCAAGAGAATCTTTGAAAATGGAATTATATTTTAAGTATTTTTATTTCTCTGGTCTGATGAGTCAAAGAGCAGTTTTGAATTCTGTCACTGAACATGCAATGCCCTTAATTGGGGTGGAAAGCGGAACAAGGGGCCTCTTGACACTAGAAATAATCACTAAAATATATAATCACTTATAATAATGTATGCATTTAAAAATTTTAATTTTAGTATTTTTTTTTATTTAAATATTAGAAAGAACACCCAAACAGCCAGCCTGTACCTATTTTTAGTGTAATTGTTTAAAAAATTTCTTTGTATTGAGCTAAATGGAAGCTCCTTTTGAATTCTCTTTTCTCCTATCCTATTTTCACATGAAAATATATGGTATATTTATAGAAATTAATCGAAGCCATATATTATATTGAGAAGTATTCTATTTAATGTGGTCAACTAATATTGAGCAATTGGAATCTTACTCTTGTATCATTATAATAATTAGCAAAGACAGCTAAACATTGCTACAAATTTTTCAACATGAAATAGCATGTGAAAGTCTCAATTGATCCCAATCTCAAAATCAAAAAGTATTAACTAATACTATTGCTTATACAGAGAGCACTCAAGGATGCAGGAGAACTAATTTACAAAATTAAACATCTTTTGACTGTTTACCTATTGGTTATCCAAATATGTTAATCATTTTTTTATTTAAATATATCTTAAATTTAAAAACTTCGTTTTTAGAAGCTCTCATTTATATTTTCAAATTAAGTATATGTGTGTGTGGCTATCATACGTTTTGGATATAATACTAAGTCGTTCAGCTGTCTCTGTTTGCTGTCTTCTATTATATACCCAATATAATACATTTATGTATAGTAATAAAAAAAACTCTTTTTAGTGTTTGAATAAAAATACATACATGTATCTAAAGTAATTTGAGGCCATCGTGGCACAGTGGGGCATCGTCTGACTGTAAAAGATTGGTTGTGGGTTTGTTTCTCGCTCGGGAGAATGATTATATTTAAAATATTTTCATTTTTCAAGTCTGCTATATAAGACAAAGTGTGGCATTGAATTTCGCCACACAACACGCAATATCTCGAGTGGGAGGAATGTAGTGTGTACTAAGTTCTCTAACTAACCCTGCTATGCAGGAAAAAGTATTATTCTAAAAAAAAACTTGTACAAGTAAAAGTAATATGTTAATTTTCACTATTTCAGGTGAAGCCATACCAAGTGGTTAAGTTTATCTTTACCATCAGCAACAATTTGAGAAATGAGGAGTTATTAGTTATTGGTTTTCAACTAAGTCATCCTCAACCTCAATTTAAAATGAATAGACATCCATATGATTATGGTGAAGTACCAAAAGTCTTAGAGAAAAGTAAGTTTATACTAATTTGACACCATTATGGCACAGTAGGTAGTATCAGAGTTCAATCTCCATTTAGGAAATAGTATTTAATTTTATATATTATATTTAAACAAAGTGTGGCTTTCAGTCCCAAAATTCAATATATTGTCTCTGATTTGAGCTAAAATTGTAATTTTGCTTTAACTGCACTAAAAAATCATAAAGCTAATAATAATAATTAATCTATCATACTTTTTTTGTATTGTATGAAAATGTTATGTAATTAAGAATTATTATAATTGACAGAAGTATTTTTATTATAATTATTACTGTGGCTGCTATTATCACAATATTGAATAACATATCCTACTACCATAATTTAAAATAATCAATAGTATTTTATTACAGTTAAAATGTTCCTAAATTTTACAGAAAGCACAATACAAGAAGAAGTTAGTGTCACATTCCAATCTCCAGACATTGGTCAATTTGAAATGCCTTTGATGTTTACATTTTTTAAGAAAAGCGATGGAGAAAATATCATCATAATACGTGAAATGGTGAGTTTTAAACTATTTTTGTAATTAATATATATTTATAAATTTTTGACAGTGAAAAGGAATTGAAATAGAATTTTATTCATCTGGTAGTCTATATATTGTATACATGCTGTTGCTTTGTTGGTAAAGAAAAACAACACATGTGCTATTACAAATTTTGAGAAAATTTGCAATAATATTTAATCTTTAAACAAAGAATATTATTATTATAAATTGTCCCTTTACAGTAAAATGTAGTTTCTGAGGGAAACAATTAAGTAACATTTTTCTCTTTACTGAACTGAATTTAATTCTGTTGATGTTTCTAACAAATATAATTCAATTTGACAATTTTAAAGTTGTGGTGCATGTATAAAAGCTAAAATCTACTTGTACTTTTCAATTTAAGGTTGCAGTATATGTATAATATTTATTTATGTATATATTTTTATTTGAATATTTTAATAACAGATAGCCTGGAGCTGATGACATCACTAGGTTTGTTATCAAATGATAGCATGTGTATCACTTGAGTTAAATTTAAGAATTCTAAACAGCTCTTTATCATAATGACACTATTCCTTATTTATTTTATATTTTATTTATGCTTATGTATTATTTACATATACACGCATATTACATTTTATATATATTTTTTGCACCTTCATATGTTCAGAACACATTTTAAAAATGAACATTGCATACGAGTGGGAATCGAACCCACTGCTAACCGCGTTCGCAGTTAGACGCTACCGCAATAATAATGCTATTTGTATTTTTAGGTGGTTATTGTACAAGAGCAACATACTGAAATAGTAAGCAATAAAAGTCCATACACCAATGAGAAGTGGGAAAAAGCCGAAAATTTTCTTCAATGCACAACTTGTGTGTAAGTATATATATTTTTTCCAGATTCACGCTTTCTCCCACGTAGCAAGGTAGATAGAGATTAGACTAGATTAGTAGATTTCCTAATTCTAAAAATACTAAAAGTTTTCTCTTACAGAGTGAGTGACTGACAGACAATGCACCACCAAAAACTATTGAACTTAAAAACTTGATATTTGGTATTTGGGCTTCTTGAGCAGTGTAAGTTAGCACTCTCAGCGGAGGATTCTTAATGCCCACTAGAATTAGATAAATATGGATTTTACATTTTACGAAACGAAACTAGAATAAGATAGAAGCTGAAATACTTTGCCTATAAATATGTATTCAAAAGCTCTTAATTTTAGGCCAAACGATACTATGTTCAAAGTTCCGAAGCTATTAAAAATATTGCTTCCTCGAGGACTTGAAGAGAGTGCACTAGAAAAATTGGTACTACCCTCCGAAAAGCTACTGAAACTTCGAGAACTCTTGATATCTACAAGGTATGTAGTATTCTTTTTAGACGTTTTTCATATTATCTGAGAAGAGAACCTAATTCTAGCTAAGCTCCAGATACTTTAAAACACTTACTAGTCACTCAAACTCAAGATATCCGATTTGTGTGCTTTATTTATAGGAGGATTTATTTTTGGCGTTGGCGTTGGCTTTAATAACGGTTTCGAAACCGTCCGTTCGGTCCGATCAAGGGGGGCCAAACGTAAGGCCAACACCCTTAAGGCAACCCCACCGTCAAAGAAGAAAGTAGCTTTTAACGCTCCGCGTCCAGCGACAACTGCGCCCTCTGCGCCCCTCGTCCCCTCCGATATACGTGCAGGAGAAGTCTAAGTGGGACAAGTTCTCAGCGTGGATGCTGGACCGCGTGCCTTACTCAAGCAGGACCACAGGGCGCTCACCGTACGCCCTTGAAGACGAGCGTCAGTTGCGCGACGTCATCCACTCCCCAAGTCTACATCCCTGCCCCGCCCCCAAAGGTGAATGCGTGGTTCAAACCCATTCCACCTCCGGCCCCGGTTCGCGTCACGCCGCCCGCGCAATACGTGAATCCTCCTTAAAACACAGGGATATGGGCCACGCCCCTATAACAATCCAAGCTCCACGCCCGCATTCTGCGAATGCAATTCAGAATGATCTCTCGATCATAATAAACTTTGCGTCGCTGTTGAACTTAGCTGAGCTTAGCGGTTTCTCTGCTAAGCTCCGCAGCTCAAATAACTCACTTATGGCTCGCTTACAAGCGGTGTGCCAGCATTCCGCGATGATGTCCAGGCGTTCTGGACGTTGTCGAGAATTTTTAGAGCCGACAGTCTCTCGGCTATGCCACCTCTACTTAGGCCCGATAACTCATTTGCCGTCGACGACACTTATAAAGCGGAATGTTTAGCGGATAGTTTAGAGGCTAAGTGTTTCCCAAGCAATCAGCCCTGTGACCTTAACCACTTCGCGAAGGTGGACGATGAGGTCACAGTGTGGGGCTCGTCCCCGCCCTGAGGCGAACCTCATCGCCCTCCTCTGCCGGTGAGGTCAAACACATTATTAAAAATTTGAAAGGCCCCGGACCCGGACCGTCTCTCAAATGAAGTATTAAAAGCGTTACCGGCTCTACTTAAATCTAGCTGCTTCCCCCTCCCCGTAGGTAAGGCTAACACTACATACACGACACTCGCCGCCGTCGAGTTGGCGCGGTCGGGTCCAACGGTTAGGGACTGATAGGCTCCCTTAGAATAGATCTCCCAATTGTATCCTGTCGCGACTTCACGCCGCAGCTGGTTCCCTTCCCCCGCCCGTTCAACGACGCAAGCCGAGGTCCTTGCCCCGCAAGGGGCGCCCTTGCGATCGTTGAACCCTCAAGCAGCCATACAGTGCTTGCTTTTTCGCAGGGTTCAAGCACCCTCATCACTCAAGACCCCCACCGCCCGCCCCCTCCCTGTCGCTGTCAAGACCATTAAGGTCAACAGCATTAAGTCAATAAATACGTTTGGTTTTAATAGATGTTATTTTCCAAGCTCTAATTTTGAAAATTATAAAATAAAAATAATGTAATTGAACAATCTAAATATTTAGTCATCAGTAATTAGCAATCAAACGGATATTCGGTAACTGTCCGGCCATATTTTCACTATACTGCCGGATTCCGGATGGTAGAATAAAAAAAAACATTTTTCACAAGCAATTAATACCACAATAGGTTATGAACACCGTTTATTATCGCAGCCATTTAATAACAGCTTGCAGCCTCGTAGTTAGCCAAATACCCGGTATCCGGCCAAACGACCATCCGTTTCATCTCAAATCGTAATAAATGAATGGCGTCAAACACTGTATCTTATTTAAATTACAGCTGTATAATTTATTAATAGAATAGTATTAAAAAAAATCTTTTTTGTCTACGTCACTTTTAAACGATTTAAAAAATGTTTATTTTTTGTGATTGATTTACTCACAGGGCTGTATTCGACGAGGGTCCAACCAAAGATAATTATATGATGTATTTCCATTACTTGTTGTGGTGGGAAGAGTGTGTTGCAAGAATTAATTTAAGGGTGAGTTTAATTCACATTATACTTAAACTTTAATATTATCATGAAAGTTAGAATTAATATACTTTTTTATTACAATAGGTAAAACGAACAGAATTTATACTACATACAGTTAGCACATAAATATAAACATTAACATATTAAGTTCCTACTTATAGATTAAACATGGTGTGAATAATAAAATAAAAGTATATATGTGTACTACAATAGTACCTTAAATGGATGTAATAAAATAAAAAAATTTGGTCCAAAATTTGCGCAAGGGCAAACTACGTTATACCAATTTTGATGCCGATTTTTAAACGATGGCGGAAACAATTACAATTCTAATTTTGTCATAAGATATTTAAATTAGTCTTTGATGAGTCTCAGTCTTTTATACTGATTGTTGTATTTGTTAATAATATCTTGAAAATGACTATGTGATTCATCGAGAGCTTAAATAAATTACATTGCGTTGAAAGCTTTCTATAATATTTCCGTATAAATATTGCGTTCTTGCTTCCTTTTAACACCGAAATTTCATTTAGTTTAAATAATGGCTATGATATTCTATTTTTGAAAAGAACCTCAACCAAATAACGCTTTTTTTTTCAGAAATTTAACATGTCAAATGTGAAAATAGAACGAAGGCACAATATGCATATATTAGAGGTGCCCGGCTTAGCGGAAAAACGGCCATCTTTACTTCGCGGTAATAAATTATATTATTTATGTTATTATAAAGCAGCATCTTGTTGAACGTGATATGGAACATCCATTTTGCGATTTTGGCCGTTGCAGCTTTGAATTCTTACAATTTGACTTGTTTGTAAATTGTTTAATGTCTAATTGTCAAGGATTATCCTTGAAAATCTCATATTTTTCGGTATTTTGTTATAATTCTTTTTTATCAAATTTGTCTCAAATTGATTCATTGTATTAATCCTAAAAATACATAATTATAATGTAATCCCTTGGCTTTGTTTATTTTTCCCTTTAACCGGTTTTATTTCATTAATTTTTGACCTATATCTTTAAAATTGTTTTTTATCGGGATTCGAATTTTGCGATATATCATCTTGTCTGATATCTTCAATTAAATCAGTCAAAAGTATTCCAGGATATTCAAATGACATGGATAAGTGTTGACAATTCACGCCATAGTCAATGAATGCTTGATACTTGAACTGAATATCATACACTTTATTGTATCATGCTCTATGATGGTGACAATAACATCGATGATTTTTTGTGCAATTGTGGTTTTTTCCACAAAGCAAGGTACTCAGATTGAACCTAGTGTCAAGATACCCCGTTCTCTACTTTCCGCCTGAACCTAAGCATTACGTATTGAGAAATGAGTGGAGAAATGAACATATTATAAATATAATCATTTCCCTAAGTGGGAATCGAACCCACCACTAACCGCGTTTACAATCAGATACTTTCCTACGGCGCCACGATAATCTCTCAATGAAATTATAATCATTATTTTGTCTTTATAATTTTTGCGTTTTATGAAGTTAGCATATTGGAATGGTAAACGAAATATGATTAAATATAGTTTAAATAATTCCAGGAGACCGAGTGTATATACGTCCCAAACTGGAGCCAAATGTACCAGGTGACTATATATTTGAAAGTGTTGTGAAGGACATTGAGGACACTCACGTCATGTTAGCTGAAATGGACGAGACGTAAGTAAACAACAAATTAATAAATTGTTTAAAAAAAACTTTGTTTACACCAACAGACTCACGATGGTTGTGGGTTCGATCCCCACTCTGAAAAATATTTATATTATTTCTATTTCCCCATTCTGGTAAAACAAAGTGCGGCGTTGAGTTCCTTCGCCTAACACGCAATGTCTTTGAGGAGGCTGGGTCGAGAAGAACTAAGTATTATTACAATACTCATTTCTTTCTATGTACATTGATTACTTCAAAGGGAGATGAAAAATCAAAATATTTATTTAAAAACTTAAAAGGATATCACATAAAATGTTTCAGACAGACTTTATATATAAAATACTAGCGACATACACGCGGCTTCGCGCGCGTGAACTATCATTAGTGTTTCGTATTTTTTAAGGCCTTTGCCTAAAGCAAAGTACTTTTTCTAAGAATGAAATTAATAGCTTAAAAAAGGGGAAAAAAGTTGCATCTGTTCATCCCAATTCAAACACCCTCAACTATTCATATAAAATTTCGTCACAATCGGTTCAGTATTTTGGCCGTGATTACGTCACAAATTTTATTATATATTTATTTCCGTATTTATATGTAACGAATTTAATAGAAATTCAACAAGCCAATGGTATAATATAAATTGTGTGTAATTTTCCCAGATTTAACGAGTTTTATGGTCCAGACAAGTTATTTGATGTTCGTTTCCTGCTCTGCCGTGTTCCCTACGAACGCACTCACGAAGCTATACACAAGCTGTTCCGCTCTAAACAGGAATGCCGCGTTTTCCCTCAAGCTCCCAAGAAGAAAATGCCAGTTACAGCGATCAGCCAGTTAGTGTTTTCGTATTTTTGTTACAATTTATATTACATATTGAGACATTTCTCCGCTCTGCTGAACAAGACATATAGCGCTGCGTTGAATACAACCAGTAAAAACACCAATGTCTCAAATTCGGACGGAAAGTGGAGAATGCAGTGTATTGGCACTAGGTTTTTTATTGAGGTCATAGTGCTGCAAATTTTAACATATATATGTGTTGGTTTAGCGTTTTTGATCACAAAAGGCATTCCTTATATTTAAATTTATGTATTGACATTTACCCGGTCAGAACATATTGCGGCGTTTAGGACCGTTACTCTAAAACCAAAATATGGTGAACAGTGTCTTATTACGACCTGGGGCTTTCAAGCGTCGAGTGTACAGACACCTCCACCCTAAAGGCCGGCAACGCGTCCACAACTCCTCTGATGTTGTGGATGTCCATGGGCGAAGATAAGCACTTATCGTCAGTTGGTCCTTCCGCTCGTTTACCCCTCTTTTTAAATAAAAAAAATACTACGTTATCTCAGCCTACTATGCTAAATACGAGAGATGCAGACTTAAAAAAAATTGTGTAAGTGGTAAAACTATTTTTTTTGTTTATAATTTAGAAAGTAAATAGCTGAACACATTTGGAATGTAGGTATTTTGTTATAATTATTATAAATTTGTTGTATACATGCAGTGTGTTTAATATTTATGTATATTTTTTTATATGTATCACATATATTCCATATATATCACATATATGGAATGTATAACTTGTATGTGAAATAGTATTTATTTACTTTCTCATTTTATTCCTATTTTGTTTTGCACCACATTATGCCCACTGTTTGATAGATTCTTATAATGTGGGTGATTGGTACTTTTAGTGATGAGGCTGCCGTAGTGCATTTTTATGTTATATTAATTAATTTGTATTGTGTATCTATTCATAGTGCGCAATAAAACCTTTTAATCTTGTCTTATGTCTCATCATAAGCATGTTTTAACTTTTATAAAAAAGTGCAATATAAAATAACACAGCATTAGGTTTTATTTATAATATATATGTATAGTAGCTGTGCCCGCGACTTTGTCCGCGTGGAGATCTTACATCAGCTATTTGCCAGTGAAAGCCCCGTAAAAATCGGTGTAGCCGTTCTAGAGATTAGCCGGAACAAACAGACTGACAGACATAAAAATAGCAAAAAATAATATTCTGGTATATGTAGCGTGTGTACATATGCATTTAGCATATATATACCATAATATTAATATATTGACTACAATGGTTCACTATTTTGGCTTTAGTGGGTTGAACATAAGATACTTACTTGATATTTTGGTCAATTCACACAATGTCTTAATAACTTGTAGCCTATGTGTTATTCTGATGTATAAGCTATATTATTGTATTAAAATCCATTCAGTAGTTTTTACGTGAAAGAGTAACAAACATCCTTACAAACTTTCGCGTTTATAATATTAGTAGGATATATATTTGGCTTTGTTTTTTTCTAGATTCTATAATCCGCTTATAGCTAAAAATCCAGAGCAATTGTCGGCAGTGCAGCATATAGTGTCCGGTACGTCGGGACTGGCGCCGTTCATAGTGTTCGGGCCGCCCGGCACCGGAAAGACTATGACGATAGTCGAAGCTATTGTGCAGGTATTATATTTCTCTATTTTGCGTTGTATTTCTTATAATTGTTTTATCAATATTCTTATGTTATATTTGTAATGTCGCTTTGAATTCTTTTATGTTTAACATGTCTAGTATTACATTAGCAGCACACACACTTTGTTTGTGGAATGGTAGAACCAAAGTCCACGCTTTGTCTTATAACCAGAGAGAAATACAAATAATTAAAATACAATCATTCCTCCTAGATGTGATCCAACCCATAACCAATCACGTTTCCAGTAATTCCCTGTCCCTCTGCGACACGATGGACTCGTAATTTTACATAATATGAAAAAAATATTTAAAAATATGATTTTTTTTTAGTGTAGTTTACAGAATATCTGTAACCGGTCCGTTCAGTACTAGGAGCCTTACTTACACTTTATTTTATTGTCTTGAAACTAGATTTCCAATTTTGAGAGACGGACTTTCAATACACATACTGCCTTATTTGATACTTCCGTTTTGAAAATGTTTTGAATACGCTTTTGTCTTAGACGTACCAGTCACACTATAAAAGGACCGATCAATTATTAAATTTAAAATAGTATATAGCTAGTTGAACTATTATTAATAATAATAAATGTTTTTATTGTTTAATTTTCAATATATCAGCTCGTAGTCCGTAATCATAAGCATCGTGTGCTTGTGTGCACCGACTCCAACATGGCGGCCGACCACGTGGCGCTCGCGTTGCTGGAATACAACAAGAAACTAAATATACCACATTTCTTGTTACGTGCCAACTCCCAGACTAGGGAATGGTGAGTTATTATGATATTTTAATTATTTTTGATTACTGACTACTCTTATAAAAATAAATGGTAATGTGACTTCTGATGGATTATTTCGTTTCTCCACTGTAGTAAGAGAAAGAAATACATATTATGCCTTAGCGATATAGTAATGATTTCCATTTAGGATGTTTTTATTTACACTTGTGTTTTGGTTATTATATTTACTTATAAAATATGTATTTTATTCATATATGTTTACAATATTTTTTGCTCACTAAGTGATGATGGGATCAGATCAGAGACGATGAGATGGAATATTGTCCAATTTTTGGTCCAATTCTACTGCTACGATTAATTATACATACATAGGTATACAGCAAGATAAGGAGAGTATATCCAGTGTTAAGACACGACTTTCTTTATTTCGAATGGTGCGTTTTGAATGGTGGAACGTCACTTGTCACACCAGGGAAAAGAAAATAATTAAAATATAGTAATTGTTTCAAATAGGTGTCGAACCTACACCGCCTTTACAGTCACATGCTGTCTAATTGTTACGGCGGCATCACGTTATTATACGAATTTATGTGTTTATATACTTTTAATGCATATATTTTTATAAATATAGGACGGTAATGCCCTCGGAGCTCGCGGTTGTCTCCAACGGCACCAGCTTCAACAGCTACTATTCAGTGAGCAACGTCCATGTCTCGGCCTACCGTATTTTAGTCACCACGCTCTTGCACGCCGCTAAATTTGGATCGTGAGTTTATTAAGTATATTATTATAAATTATCTTTGAGATGAACTACGCCACGAGAATCTCTCATATAAATAATTCACGCTTAATTATTAATTTAATTTCTAGAGCAAAACAACAATCGTTACACAAGTTGAATGTAACGCATCTCTTCATAGATGAAGCGGCTCAAGCCTCTGAGCCGGCGGCGTTAGTGCCTGTGACGGGCTTACTAGCGCCAAATGGACACCTTATACTAGCGGGTGACCCCCAACAGTTGGGCCCTGTGTGTATATCTAGAGAGGCTAAGGAGAGAGGACTGGGTGAGTAGGATTGAAAAATAGGCATATCTTGGTTAAATTATTTTTTAAATTCACACATCTTTTACATTTTTAGGCACATTGAATGTTTGCTAATTGAGTCCGACACTGGACTTAGCTTATTATGTATAGCTTACCAAAGCAGATTTATTAACGGTAACACTTTAGATAAGACTAATATTTAGAAACATAATAATTTAAATGTAACAGGGTTTGAAGCTTCACCTTTTTGAATGTTAAATTGAATCCAATTAGATTGTATTGCTTAATCAACTAGAGTGCTTGGATTCCCAATAGGGTGTTGTTTCCAAATTTCTTCATAAAATACTTCAAAATATTTCATTTATTATGGTGGTGTGGTGGTATATAACCACATATTATTTAGTAAGGCTTAAATATTTTTTCTATTTGTGAATATCAACTATGCTTTAGAAAACACTGCTTAGCACAAAAAATTTAAATTCTAGAGTAACTCAGAAATGTAAAAATATAAGGATATAAATTAATATGATCTGACTGTTGTTGTTAATACATGTATATATGTGATTTCTTTGTTGTAAAAAAAACTATTATATGCAATCTACACTTTTCAATGGTTGCGAGGGAATGAGTAAAACAATTGAAAAGTAACAAAAGAAAGTTATTTTTGTTATTATACATTTTTGTACATTACATTTATGTTCTTTTGTAGGTCAGTCTTTACTGGAGCGCTTGATGCAGACTTATGAAAATCTATACAAGGATCCCAACTTTATAATTATGTTGGTCAAGAATTTCCGCTCTGATCCAGATATATTATCACTTCCTAATGAATTGTTTTACAACAGTTGCCTTCAAGTAATTAGTGAAATTTGTATATTAGTTTAAATTTCAAATATTAGTTGAATAATGTTGCTGTAAAATAAATACGCGTTGCCTTAACAACGTGTCGTGTCACTTTGAAAAGTTTATGGTAGTGTCTGTAATATTCTATTTATAAATTTAATGTATTTCATTTTCTAGTACGTTATTATGTATACTACTACCCATGTATATTAATATAAATTTCATATACCAGTTAAATATCAGCGAAAAAAACGAATTTTTGATAAGAGATAAATATAACGAGATTGACATTTTCCTTCTTCAGTATTAAAGCTCTCAGATTTTTTTTTATCTATACAACTGAAATCTATGTATATATGCTTGTAATGTTGCAATAATTAAATACCATTAACAAAAAATAATATCATCAAATTATTGTAAGCTATAATATGCTAATATTTAATTTAATAAGTATTTAAGCTAATATTTGATTTAGGAATTTTTGTTTTACAATGCACTATGCATATAAATTGTTTGGTTTGGTATGCTTCAATAGCTGTGAGCAAGAAGAAGATAGAATATTTTGGATGTATAAGCTATCTCTTTATATCATTTGAATTAGAAGATTGTTATAAGTACTTTTAAATGAACTTTAATACGATAACATCTTCGGCTGTACGGCTTTTTTCCGCTTAGCAATGTAGGAAGAGAGAACCTATTGTTAAGACGCTCCGTTCTCCACTTACTGTTCGAATCCTACAAAGTGCGTGTTGAGTGGCAGAACTCTACGCCGCGCTTCATCTTGTCACCAGAGCGAACAAATGAAAATAAATATAATCATTACCCCGAGTGGGGATCGAACCCACGACCATCGATCGCGTATACAGTCAGACGCTGACACTGCGCCACAAGGGGGACGATCCTCTGTAATATTATCCCAATATATGTATAAATAGTAAACCCTAGTAAATATTAATATATGTTTTGTAATGTATTTTTACAGTCAATGGCGCCACCGGATCCGTTGTCCAAAGTGAGCATTTTTGGTGGTAAGGGTGATGTGGGTAAAAGCGCTGTTGTGTTCCACGCCGTACATTCCCGTGAACAGCGTATGGGAGATGCGCCTAGGTTTGGAAAATAGCTATTTTAATCGAGCTTGTTTAGAAACTACTAATACCATACTGAAAAAGAAAACCTACTTTGACATATTAGTTGTGTCTACGACTTTCAATTATCTTAATTCAATACAATATACATTTTATGCCTTTATAGCGGAACTAGGTTGGTATTAATACGAATAACTCGAAAACTACTCAGATCTTAATGAAATTTAAACGGCCCACAAGAGATGAGTTGATTCTGAGTATATGCATATATGATAAGATTTTACAACCTATGTTAGATTTGCAACTCCATAAGTTTAAAGCCGCTATAAATACAATTTTAGTAAGTAAAGCTTACTACTCTGTAGAAAAATATTTAAGAGATAAAAATGTGTCGAAGTAATACGATTTGAGTTTGGTACAGGTTAGCTACCACTATATTAAATAATAAAATTGTAACTTATGTATTTAAAAAGCAGTAACTGTTGAGTTTCTCGCCTGTTTTTCTCAGCAGAACTGCCTTCCGAGGCGGTGGTAGCTTTATGTTCATTCGACGATTCAAAAGTGCTTGCAAAAGTTTATTTGAATAAAGGATATTTTAAATTTGATGCACTAGCTACCATATAAAAAAAGAAAAATCAGAATTAGTTCACCCAGTAACAAGTTAAGCGGAAACACACAAAATAAAAAACTTATTTTTTAAACACGGTTAAAAAAACACCGAATATCCGAAATTATTAAAAATATCAAAATACGTGTAAATTTTCGTAGGACTTGCGTAACTCCCTAAAACAAATAAGATGTAATTTTGTATATACTTTATGTTGAATAGTAATGAGCAGGTCTATATGGTGCCGGCGTTTTTTTTTTTGTAATATTAAGGTGTCCCGCTTCGTGGTCAGAAAAGTAGTTTCTGTCGTATAATTGCGTGTGTATGACGTCGCTATCTTCATTGGCGTAAACAAAATGGAGCGCGCGACGACAGCGCCATTAGCTCCAAAATGTAACAACTTCATGACCATTCCGGTGTTTAGCTGGGAATATCGACAAATACGTCGTTCTCATCGATCCGCCCGAACGTTCCCTGGGCACATCGTGAAAATTATAAAGTGCAGTCTTTTACGAAATGTCTAGACGCATCGTGATAAGGCCATTTCAAGGATCGGCCGCCTACATATATTCATAGAGTATTCATTGAGTCAAATAATACCTTAACAACGCTTAACCTTAACAACGTGTTATGTCACTTTATTACAAAACTCTATATCAGTTGTGTGATGTGTAATGTAACATTTTGTTCATTAATTTAATGTATTGTGTTTTCTATTGCATTATTATATATGATATAGTATAATATTAGTCCATACACATAATTTTCGTTAAAAGGAATCTTAAAGTTATACTTTCGCATATTAACACAAACATTGCAAGCTGATACATCAGTATATAACACGTTATTCACAGTTCAGAATCATGGCTGACGAAACTGAACGTCGCACTTTACTTATCTAAAAAACGAAACACCTTTTTTAAAAACATTTCAGTGGAACTTGAGTATACAATCTTGTGTAATCTATACAAACAAATAAAATTGTAATATTAAAATAACCACTTTTTCCTATATGCATATGTATACAGGGTATATATACCAAAATAACACAATATAATTTTATAGTCTGTCTCTGTCTGTTCTTTCCGACTAATCTCTGGAACGGGTGGACCGATTTTGACAGAACTATCTCTGGCAGATAACTCACGTAATAAGGATTAACTTAGTAGGCTACTTTAGTTTTAGAATTCCACGTGGACGAAGCCGCGGGCACGTCTAGTAGATCGTATGTTACAATCCATAAATTTATACTTACTATGGATGTTTTATTTAAAGTGTCGCGTATTATAAAATATTAATTTGTTTTACAATATCTTTTATTTCAGTTATTTTAATGAAGGAGAACTGGAAATGGTCAAAAGATATATCAAAACGTTGATAGAAAAACATCAAGTCAAACCTTCAGACATAGGTGTCATTGCTCCTTATATAAGACAGGTATTTAAGATATATTATAAATTTGTATATATTGTTTATGTACTATATTACAAGTTTCCATATTTATTCATCTTAACACCATCTTGGCGCTATGGATGAGTGTCACAATGATAGTAGACTCAATTCTTATTTTGGAGATATAATTATATTTTAAATTATTTTTATTCCTCCGGTTTGGTAATACAATGCGCGGCAGTGGGGTACGCAACCTAACAGTAGTGGATTACACTAGCTCGCATAGCTATATCATAGAGATGCTTTAAAGTAAAAAATATATCTAATAAAATATTCTAATTTGTAGGTATATAAGGTGAAAGGTTGGCTCATGAATGAGAAGTACGATAATATTACTGTGGGTACAGTAGAATCCTGCCAAGGGAGGGAAAAGAGAGTCATTATAGTGTCTACAGTTCGAGCTAACTGCAGACTTTTGGACTACGACGCTAAGTATGGACTGGGATTCTTAGTGGATGACAAGGTAACCACTTCTTTTTTGAATTTTATAAAATTTTCACCCATATACAGAGATCGTTTGGTAAGTTTGTCCGAGGTGGGAGGCGCCTTTTGATCTACCTCTGAAACATTAAAAAAACATAAACAATATAAACAGTAAATAATTCTTTCTGGAATTATTAAATAATTTATCATGTTTATCTTTATTTTCCAGAGATTTAATGTGACATTGACAAGAGCTAAGGCGAAGCTTATTATTATTGGTAACCCAACGTGTCTCACTCGGGATCGAAAATGGCGAAAATATATGGATTTATGCAAGAGCCTAAATTGCTACTTTGGAGCAGGAACAGAACAAATACCACGAACTTCAAGTCTACTCATTGAAGTGGCTAGACAAGGTTTTGATAAATGCCGTCTCTCGGATTTCATAAAACCAGATGCAAACGAAAAAACCAAAGGAAAAAAGAATAAGAAGAAATAAAAATATTATTTTTACATTTATATCAAGGGATATTCTAAATTAAAGTTTTTATTTACGAGCATTAAACATATATAATAAATAGATGTATATGTGTGCTATGAAATATAAACTGCTACTAAAATCATAAGTATATTTAAATTGACGTATCTAGTATATTTAAGTTACTAGAAGAGACCATTGTTGTGGATATCAATGATTATATTGAAATTATTTTCATTTCCTCAATGTGGAAAATGTGTCTTAACACTTAAGTTCTCTCTATTGGAAAAAAGCGTGAAGATGCTTTTTTAAAGTGACTAAATATAATTTATTTAAACTTTACGTAGCTTTAAACTGTAGTCAGTTTTTTAATTTAATTTAAATTACATAGCACATGTATCATTATATATGTAAATTAAAAAATTAATGATTTGTTTCTCAAATTAGTTAATATTTACCTCAGTGGACCAATTCTACTATTATTATAATCAGTCCTGTCTCAGAATATATGGCATATCAAATATTTTTTTTTTATAATTGTTCTTTACTGGCCTTTCAGGGGGCCATAAGGTCATGGGCCCTGAACACATTGACAGAACTGATTATTATGTAGTGCTTTTTCTTTACCTCACATTCTACACATTCATATTTACTTTATTATTTCTTCAATCTATATCTAATCTTTACTGTGTATGCACGTAGCTGTGCCTTGACCAAACAAATATTTTTTTACAAATAGCCATTATTTATTGTGGTACCATCTTTGGAAACAAATCATTAATATTTTATTACTCTATATATTTGGAAAATTATGTATATTGTCAAAATTTACTTAGAAACATTATGAGATTGGACTATATAAATCCCTGTGATATTATAGCTTTATTAATAAATACTTATAAGTTAATTATTTGTATTATTGTAATTCTTAAAATATTGATAGTGAATTTTGATATGTTAGTATTTGATATGTTAATGCACAAGTGTTCTTGTCTAAGACTATTTCGAAGAAAATGGGCACTGAAGCTAAAAAACTTATTATTACTATTGTAAAAAGGTTTTTATATGCTACTGAAGTAGTACTTTTAATGATAACGTTTGAAAATATGCCCTCTATGACAGTGGCGTTATTGCTCTTTACATAAGAAAAGTGTTAAAAAAGCACTAATATATAATAATTTGTATAAAGATTATATATTACATAAAAGTATATTAAGACTTAACGCCATTTTTACATTTGACGCCACCTTAATGCAGTGACGATGTCCATTGTAAATACGATAGTGAGTCGCAATTACAACTATTTTGAAATTAATACTTTACTAAATGATCATTATATTTTTTTAACCATCTATGATTATTGTTTAAATATTTTTTTTTAATTTTATAAAAATCTATTTAAATATATAGTACTTTATTTTAGTACTTTATTGAACTATTCCATGTAATTGTATGCTGCTATGCTATGTAATATTAAGTTTAAGAAGGTTTTTGAGAGATTATTTGTTGCTTAATTTGTGATTTAATTACGAGTAGGTAATTTAAAGTAATGTTCTAAATGTTAAAGCAAAATTACAGGAATTTTCAAGCGACGAAGTATTAAGTAGTCCCTTAGTAGTCCTAGAGTTAAAAGCATATTTTTTTCATACTCCTTTTAATATTTCCATAGTCATATGACTGATCACATGATAACATAAAAACAGCTATAGTGATGTGTACTCTTTCTTTTTGGAATCTAAGAAACTAATAAGAACATTACATTTTGTATGAAGGGACTTAATTTCAATAACTATTTAAGTGAAATAACAAAAATACTAAAATTAAGTTAAAAATCCTGCTTAATTATCATTTTTATTCGAAAAATTATTATTTTTCTATGTAACATATTATTATCTATAACTATGTTATTATTTATTCTGTAAAATGGTCAATATTTTATTTTAATAGAAGACTTTTTGCCTGTGAGTAAATTTATTAGTTTGTGCTAAAGAAAAGGATTTTAATAAGAGAAGCATTACTATACATAGACTTAATAATGCAATTTTACCGCGTATATACTGATGTAATGAAGCATTTGAGACATTTTCAACCATTCTCTATGTTTTATGCGCAAGCCGCGTATATACTTTAATGTAATAAATATGTTACATATACAACATACCCTATGAGTAAAACGTCCAAACTCGAAAATTTGAAACCTGTTAGGAATTGCTGTAGAATCTTAAAATAGGCTTTTTATGGTCAGTTCCTTTGTAAATTTCAAATGTTTTGAGTTAGATTACTTTTATTGTATGGTTGTGATGTATTGTGGTGTGCTTGTAAAACGTACAGGCTAAGGGAAGTAATTACTAACTAATGCTACATTATAAAATTATGTATGTGGCACACACTTGCAAGTATATTGTTTAAGTTTTAAATGTTACAGTCTATAATTTCAGTACTTTGTATATTAAAGATAATGGCTGTCAATAAAAATGTGATAAATTTCTAAGTGCTATTGGGCATAGGTTTTCAAATGCACACATGTCGTAAATTAGAAAATTACTCAAGTAAATATGTCGTTATAAAGAGCTGCGCGAGAAGTTAGATTATGTGAAATAATCAAACAGTATTTAGGAGTTCTGTATAATTATTGCATATATTTAACTTGCTACAATTGTATACGAGTATGTGACCATATATCAATATATATTATAAGACTATTTACTAGACTATACATATGTCCAATTGCACTTATTAAAATATCTGGAGAAAATAAAAATATTAAGACTAACTGATATTGCCATACTTTAATGACAATGAACTTGAAAGAGTTTAAATGTACAGGGTACATTGTTTTCTATATTATTGTTACTACTTGGTGCGCAAATTAACAACTCTATTAAAATTGTTGTTTAAATATTTTCTATCTATTTCGTGTATTATATGCGTGAATTGTTACCCAACTTTTATATTTATTTTTGTTTGTATTTTTACGTACTTATATAATGTAGCTGTTTTATTCATAAGGTCATACTTGCTTGTGACATTTGATTTCAAGCTGTGAAAAGTTAAATTTCTTATTTTTATGACGTAATTAATAATTAAAAATATGAATAATTGATAGAATGTTTTTTTCCTAACGATTGCACCTAGATCTAAAAACATTATATATGTCTGTGGCCAATCGTTTAATTATCCTGATCTGATAAAACGACAGCACATGATCTAACTATCTCAGATTAGGCATATGAATGCTTGCAATTGCTTAACGTGCAACAACATGTTAAGGATGCCCTAAGTTATGGCATATAAGAATTTCATATCAAATATATATTTATATGAAATAATTAAGTTATTTCTTAAAATTATTACTCACCACTTCTCTCGCCACAGCCCTTTTGAATTTTATTGAAATTTAAGAAAAACGCAAGTAACACGTTAGTGTCACTTAGATTTTTCTTTTAAGAAATATATAAATGTGGAATATGTTAGGTTTTAACATTTCTAATTTTTACCATTAAAGTCCGTAAATTTTAATAAGGTTAACTTGGTAAAGCATAAGATTTTCCGTTTCGTAGTCCGGGCTATAGTAACATATGTAGTTTAAAGTAAGTAAAATAAAAGGTATGTTTTTTTAATCGAACCCAGTTGTTACCAATCCAAAGGGTTCGATGAAAAGGTCAAAAAGGTCAAAAGGAAGTTTAAGGTCTGCATTGTCAGAATGGAAGCAACATTTTGTTTCTTTTATGTTCCAAGACTCAAAATGTAACTTTTGATTAACACATGTTACTTATATGTGAGTTTTGCAAAAGGAAAAGTCGAAATATTTTAGGGGTAGTACCACAATAACGAAAGCCAAAATATAAAAAAAAAAACAATCCATATTTTTTTTAATGGTAGTTGCAAAAAAAAAACGAATGTTCATGTAAAATAGTGTAATGTCACTTTTGTCGTGAAAATGTTACATTTTCAGCTGTCTCGTGTCATATTTGACTATATACCACTGGCAGCACCGGTTAAAGTCTAAGGATCAGTCAAATTGACACTTTACTAGTGCGTGGAAGTCAGTTTGGTGGGACGCAAAACTTAAATAAAATAATTATAAATCATAACGTTATACGTTCTATTTATTAAAAACTGTTAATAAATTCAAATCTTCATTAAAATATCACGAAAAAAAAAATCATTACATTTAATCACCTTGTGGTTATGTAAATACAAAGAATACGCAGTCAATAAAGGATTAATAATTACAAAATGAGTGGAACTGTGGCTTTTGTTGATATTATAAAACCTAGAAATACACAGTGCGGAATTTTTAAGTTCATGACACGGTCATGGGATCCTAAGAAAACTGTGAATTTAGAAAAAAAATCGGCACCACAAGAATTAAAAACAGTCGTAGCTGAATCTGTTTATATCGATGCTTATTTGGAGGCTGTAAGAAAAAAAGAGTTGAGTTTTAGACTAATATTAATAATACTTTAAAATGTTAAAGTTATTTATTTCTTTAGGAAAGTGCCCGAAATGGTGTTTGCAAAGAAAAGTTGCGAAAAGATGTGTTAGACTATTTAGATGAAATTGGAATGGATAAGAAAATAACTACAATTCGCTGGATGGGAATTGTTTTCCTGAAGATATGTTTTATGATGAAAATAGGTGTGTTTGTTAATGAACCAGCAGTATTACGGGTAAATAACTAAAGGTTTTTTATATTCTAATAAATAAGTAATTTAATGATATATATTATTTTTTAATTATGTCTCATATAACTCCTTCCTATAATTATTATATTTTTTACAGTTAAAATCTTCTATGGGTAAAAATCCTGTACTATTTTTGCCCACTCATAGAAGCTATGCTGATTTCTGTCTCATGACATATCTTTGTTATCATTATGCTATAGATTTGCCTGCTGTGGCTGCAGGAATGGGTATGTATGAATATATGTTTCATATTTATTTTTAAAATTTAGAACTTTAGTTAAGCAAAATTTATTTAAATTATACATGCTACAAAAGCGGCATAAATAACTTAATATTATATAAAGACTTAATGATACAGTTCAATATTCTTTAAAGACCTCGGTCAAAATTGTAAATTCAATTAAAATGGTGCAATATAATACACACATTTTACATCATTATTAGAAATAGTTAAGCTCTAATAAGACTATTTTCACAAAAGAAAAATAGGCCTATACTAATCATTAAAATTAACTCTCATATTTTTTCTAGACTTTTATTCAATGGCTGTGGTGGGTCAGAGTATGAGGGATACAGGAGCATTTTACATTCGGCGTACGTTAGTCGGGTCGCCGTTGTACGCAGCTACCTTACGTCACTATGTACGAACGCTGGTAGCCAAGCACAGCGCGCCTGTTGAGTTCTTCCTCGAGGGCACTAGAAGTAGGAGCAATATGAGCTTACCACCTAAGTACGGTAAGAATATAATTTAATTTGTCAATACTTATTTTCTCAATGATTATCATTATGATAAACTTTGCGTCTATATAAAACAGATACCTTAACATATTTTCTACCTTTGTATTGTACACACTGTATATTTAAAGTATGTAATGAATAAATTTCTAGTACTGACATAAATATTAAAGACATTTAAAGGGTATAATTAAAGAAAACAATAACATTAAATAAATATAAATTATTACGTGTAGCTCTCTCTGTTGAAGCGTAAAATATGCGTTACCTTCAATGTATATACACATTGTTGTATAGAGGCAAAATTATTTGTAATAAAATACAAAAAACTGCATGAATTCTGTAAAATATTTGTTTTGTCAATTTAATATATTTTTAATGCAATATTATGAAAAATTTTGCTGCACTACTGTTTGCAAAATGTCATGCTCCTCCATGAGAATATTATTTGACAAAAGGGGTCGAACCTACTATAATATAATATATTTATATAAAAAATAGAAGGGTAGTCAGGGATAACTTAGCGCCACAGCGACACTCCGTTCTCTACTTTCCACCCGAATTCGGGAGATTGTGTGTTGAGTGGTGGAACTAAACGCCGCGCTTTGTCGTATTGTCACCATCACTAGAGCCTGTGTCACACAGTCTCACTATGTCCTCAATATATATATATATATATATATATATATATATATATATATATATATATTTTTTTTTTATATATATATATATATATATATATATATATATATATATATATATATATGTGAGAAGACAATACTCTTAATGATAATAATCATAATCATATTCACACTTCTGATGTTAACATCTGGTCTCCCATACGCAGATCCATAGTTGCGGGTATGTTATTAAAGGTAGATTGATACGTGTCAGGAATGGCTGTCGGGCGTAGGTAAAGGCGGGCGAGAAGAATATGATTACATTACACTATAGACTCATTTGCCACTAGGACCCATTAGGACCCATTGCGCTTGCAGGGATAGGAACTCTGAAGCAGTGCCTGGGACTTGCGACCCAGGTGTAGGCTTAAGACATCTCTTTAGAATGCATAACCACTTGTCGCCGCTCAACGTCAACTGTCGTTAAAGCCTCTCTTATAAACAACCATTCATTGGTCCTACCGACGACTAGACTAACAAGTATCGCTGGTGATATAGGAAACTGATATAGGAAACTAGATGGAGCTAAACTATATGTATATATATTCTGTTCAAAAAGAGCAAGGGTTGAGTTTTTTGCCGGCTCGTCTCCGAAGAACTGGCTGGCGGGTGTGGGATCAGTCCCACCAAAATGTTGGTATTATCAGCAAAATACCAATATTTTTATCTAAATATTTTAATAAATAGTGTTTTGATAGATTTTTGATTTTATGTATAGGCATGTTGTCAATGACTCTTGTGCCATACTTCTCCCGCGAGGTGTCTGACATCACTATAGTACCCGTCAACATCAGCTACGACCGCTTAATGGAGCAAAGTCTGTTCGCGTACGAGCATATTGGTGTTTCCAAGCCTAAGGAAACTACTGGGGTAAGTCTTTTCACATGTTTTATGAATTGAAATCTTCATTACAAATAGGGAACAGATGTAACATTTCGGTTCTTGATTTGGATATGGGTATTAAGAATACTATATAGATAGACTTTTTCGTACGAACACTACGTCAGGTCGGCCAGATCTTTTTCTATCACAAAAATAGGAGGTTTCATTGTAGCTATCAATAGCGCGGTACACAAAAACTTGACTAATACCAAGCGTATGAAGGAATAAAAAAAATATATTTGGCACTATATGTTATGTAATGTAATTACAACAATTCGGTTCTATTCTCACTACTACATTTTAGTATTACAAAATCTTTTACAATATATTAGTGCGAAAATAAAAAAAACACAATGAACAATCATATAAAATGAGAGATTAAATATTCTAAAGTAATATTTTGTTATTTTTTTATATAAAAAGTATTTATGGTCAGACTAATTACATAGAATATATGAATCATTATTTTTCTTAATTATACCAGTAAATGAAACTGATATTTTTACACTTCGTGATGGTAAGTTTCATAGTTAAGTAACGTATGATAATATGTTTTATTACAAAATTTTATTTAAAAAAAACTATATATCCGAATGCATTATGAATTTTACATTTAAAACATACAAATAAAAATATTATTATGAGTTAACTTAAGTATTTGAGTTTTTATACTATTAATATTAATCAAATATACGCGACGTTCAGAAGAATAAAAGCCAAAAACGTAAATGACATTGAACATTATTTTCAAAGTTTAATGTCTAACTATATATTATATATTCTAACGCGAATATATTATCAAATTAAAAGTTTCAAGTACGAATAGCATACTATTTAATATACTTATTGAAAAGTTTTAAGTTTATTCGTAAGAAAAAGGTGCTCATTAGCAACAAAGTAAGTTATAATGTATATTTTCACTGTATAAAACGTCATTTTGTGGAACGATTTTCCTCCTTACATCTGACATTCTAAATGGACATTATAAACATATTAAAAAAACCTTGAAGCAGTATAATTATCATTGAATGATTTTTTTATTTAAATGTTTATGCTTATGGTTACCTGTAACTAGTAAGAGATCATTAATAGTAATGAAGTCTTTGCATGCTAAAATTATGTTTCTGCTTGAATGAATATGAATTATGAGTGAATGGTCATTAGTTATATTTACTGCTTTTGTGTATGTGTATTTGTGTAAAATCGCGACAGTCAAAAGTCTAATTTTGATTACGTCACATTAAACAATTTTATCAATTTACTTTAATTTTAGTATATACTGATTTCTTATTCGGTTTCAGGGACTATTAAAAGCGATACACAGGCTTAACGACCACTACGGCAATATTTACATAAACTTAGGCGATCCTATCTCTTTGAGAGAGTATTTGGGTGAAAAATTGAGTCCTTCTTCTGAAATGCTGAAGCCCTTAGATTTGCAACAACTAACGACGGAACAGTTTCAACAAGTCCAAGATGTTGCAAACTACACTGTGTCGATGCAACAAGAGATTACTGCAGTGACTATATCCAATTTAGTTTCAATTGTATTAATGGAAAGTCTTGTAAAAAATAAATTGATGAACTTAGAACGGGTTCTGGATAAAATTGAATGGTTAATACAAATTTTGCGATCACTCGGAGCGTCGGTATTTGAAAATGACGTGAAAAGCAGTGTCGGAAGAATATTAGTGGTACACAAGAGTTTAATGAAGCTGGACGGTGAGAACAATCTGCGACTCGTGTCTACTCCTTTAATGGAAGTCAGTCCTGACGTGCAGAAAAAAATGAAAGGTAATTATGATTAACGCGCCATCCATGTCAAGTCATTTGCATATATTTTGATATTTGAAACTTGATATTTTATAAACAATAACTATTAATTGCACGTTATATTTTGATAGATTAGTTTTTATAATGAATTATCTTCTTCTTATCTTATCTAACCTAGTGTCAAGACACTCCGTTATCTAATTTTCGCCCGTAACCCGTACACAGGCTTTGGGGGCTTGCGGATTTTACCAAAGTAGAGAAATGAAAATAATTCAATTTCTCCCTCGTTTGGGCAACGAACCGTTTAATCGCTTATGCAGTCAGACGCTAAGTTACTGCGCCACGACGGTTTCGATGACTAATATGAATGAATAATTAAGATCTTATAATATCTGCTTATTCAAAAGTTTGATTTAAATGTAATAAATAAATTAGATGACGCCATCGTGGCGCAGTGGCATAGCGTTTAACTGCAAACGCGATTGGTTGTAGGTCCGATCTCCGCCGGGGTGGGGATCGAACCCACTACCATTACTTCGAAGGAATTATTATATTTAAATTCGACATCTTCGACCACCTTGCTATGTGGGATAAAATAAAAGAATCAAGAAACTCTACAGTATGCTTGGTTATTTAAATTATGGTGGAACAACTATTCTATGTTAGTCATAATGACTAATTCAAATATAATGTACAATATCTACTGTTTATATGTTAGTGTAGATAGATTGTTTTATCTGTTTAGACCTATTGTTTGATAAAATTTGTAATATTTTAGTATTCATATCAGGTATACTTTTCTTGAGATGTTTTTTATTTAATTACATTAATTTTTTTGGTAATGAGGCCATCGTGGGACAATGTGACTGCGTCTGACAATATACGCGATGGTTTTGGGTTCGATTTCCACTCGGGGGAATGATTATAATGAAATCCTTTTGACTCTGGTTGTCACCAGAGAAATAATATACAATATGCGCGGCGTTGAGTTCCGCCACTCAACAAACAATGTCACGGATTCCGTTGGAAAGTACGGAGGTTCTTGGCACTAGGTTGTCTCTGCCTACCCTGCTATGCGGAGAAAAGCGTCAAGCTGTAAAATATATATTTATATTCTATAAGAAATAAAAAAAGCTATTTATTTTTTAATTGGCCATGTCTTCTGAGTATCCAATAATAAATACTTAATAACTGCGCGACATACGCCACAGCTTCAAAAAAGGCTAGGTGTGAATTGTACGTATGTCACATAGAGAAATAAAAAAAATTGTACATTTATTTAATTAATAAGCTATAGGTATTACTAGATAATAAAAAACCAGGTACTAGATAATAAAAAATCTTATTATATATCTATTGATCATTGATATTAAAAATTTACTCGTCGTCGTCAACCTTTAGACCCACGTCTAAAGGTTGACGATGAACAGTAAATTTTTTTGAAAAACTGAGAGAGATAAACACTCAATTACACGCGATGTATCTATGTTTCAAGAAAATGTTTGTACCCTATAATGACTAGCTCTTTTCTGTTTTTTTACATTTTCACGCTTTTTTCCACATACCAGGGTAGTCAGAGAGAACCAAGTGTCAAGTCACTCCATTTCCACTTTCCGCCCGAATCCGAAATATTGTCAATTATGACTGGGTCTTTTCAATATTTTTACAGATTAACGCTTTTTCCCACCGAGAAATTAAAATAATTGAAATATAATCATTCCCCCGAGTGGGAAAAGCCCATTTTTGATTGAAATTTCAAACGCATATTCGGACTTAATGATAATATTATAATTATTACTTTTATACCATGAATTTTAGTTTTTTACTAATTTGTTATCCATTCATTTCTGGGTTCTTACTACCTGGTATGCGGGTTAACACGTGAGGCTGCTTTTTTTTAATATAACGTTTGTATTACAACACTCAGTATCTTTGAACAGAAATGCGCCTGAAAGCTCGCCTACATGTTACGGGATATATCTACGCGGCGATAAAAAATACCTAGTTGTAGTTGTCGTTTTTTATTTGTAGTTGAGAGTATATAACAAAAAGTACATATATATTTTAAGGTCACACTTTGAAAGCGGAAACCGTCGTGAATGTAATACCAGTAATACAACTTCAACTGTATGTGAACCCAGTACTACACTACTTGGTGCCTCCCGCCATTGTCTATCTCACTGCTTTAAAGGAGGCTAGAACTATAGGTAAGTTATATCTCTTATCTTTTCTTATATCTTGTAGTAGTGTAGTTGTTGGGTTAAATGGCAGTTTTGTATATAATATTTAGTACATAATTGATTATATAAGTTCGTCTAGATGGCTTTCAGAGAAATAAGGTTAAAGTTACTCCGTCTAAGTCAAAGTAGAAGGGAAGTTGTGTACTCAAGGTGGAACTGACGGCATTCATAATTATATAATATTAAAGAAATTTATCAATACACATATTGATTACCGAGTTTATAAGTATCAAAAGTCGTTAGATATTCGAGTTTACAACTATAAACAATGAAACTATGTTAACCGGATTAATTGCGTAAATTATTGGAATTCGAAAATATAATATTCGAGTTGTTCTTAATATGCACCTATTTAACATTACCGTTTACCTAAGCCTTACAGTTACCTAAGCCACGTATATACAATTTGTATAGACACATATATATATATATCAAAGATATGATAGTGTGTTTCATTTATTTTATTAATATAATGTGTTTTTATGCATTATTTAAAAAAATATATTAAGTCTGGACTCTTTCTCTGTATCTATATATATTTTCAAACAAAGTTTACTAATTGCTTTACTTATTAATATTGTCTTTATAGCGGCTTTAAATTTCTGGAGTTGCAAATCTAACATAGGTTGTGGAATCTTATTATATATGCGTATACTCAGACCCATAAAAGACTTATTTTGTTTTGGAGACGATAAATGGTGTTCTAACACCAAGTTATCGCTTAACTTTATTTCTCGTCACTATCGTATCTATATCTGTCACTGTTTTAAGCATAACATTGTCGGTCAAACAAAATTATTATAATATATAAACTGCGAAGCAACTGTAAGTATACCTATGTGTTTAAAAACATCTCCAAAAGAATCTCGGGCTCTAAAATTATAAATTGATCACACGGATCTTTTTTGAACAATAAATATTGAATTTATATTCTGCGGCACTGCCACATTATAGCATTCCATAAGATAAAATAGTATAAAAACAGCTAAAGTAAACTAGATAGATGAGCAGTATCAATGTCAGTTATTTGCGTGACTTTTTTAATTGCGAACGCGGCAGAGCTGAGTTTGTCTGCAAGTTCTTCAAGATGGGCATTCCACTGGAGCTTATGATCACTGCTTATACCTAAGAAAACTCATGTGACGAGTCTCTCCTTTAATTGTTACACTCAGATTCCATTAGGTACAGTAAATTCAATACATTTAGTTTTTTTTGGATTGAGCATAAGATTATTAACGTTAAACCAAAGAAGAATTTGCGACATCACACTATTCACTTCGTCATAGTGTAGTTTGTTTCTGTCAACTTTAAACATTAAAGAGGTATCATCGACGAACAGTACAATATCACATAAGTGCTTCACATAAAATGGTAAATCGTTAATAAAAGGGAACCAAGAATAGATCCTTGTGGAACACCCGTCCTCTTAGGGAAGAACCAGACGATTTTACATATTCAAATACGAGGCAATAAGATCAAGGGCGGCATTCTGTATACCATAATGATGTAATTTAAGTAATAAAGTTTCATAGTCTACACAACCAAAGGCCTTGAATAAATTGCAAAAGACTTCAATAGCATTTTGTGACTTTCCCCAAGCAACACAAATATGTTTCAGAAGTGCGACACCCGCATCTGTAATAGATTAGCCTTTGGTGAAGCCATATTGTTCACTATGGAGCGAATTGTTTTTATATAAAAAAATATTGAGCTGGTCAAATATTATTTTTTCAAAGATTTTGCTCATCGAATGTAATATAGAAATCGATCTGTAATTTTTAGGATCTAATCTGTCTTCACTTTTGTAAAGCGGTACTATTTCACTACACTTTATTAAATCTGAGAAAGTACCGGAATGTATCGAAACATTTATTGAAAATAAAGGCAAGATGAGGGGCAGTGTTGTATATAATAGAGCTAAGTACTTTAACAGACATGTCCCATCACCACCAGTTTCTTTCAAATTAAGACTTGAATGTTTTAACAATTTAATCTGGTGATACTGGCCTTATGATCACAGCTATCTACATTTCTTAGAATAGATAGTGCATCTGAAGGACACTAGGGCAGTAAACACGTTACCTTAATAGGTATTTTGGAGTAATTATTTTATGTGTACGCTTTTACAATAGAATCTCAGAAAAACGTCCGAGAATATTCTATATCACAATTTAAAAGTTCACAAATTTAAACATTTGTGAACTTCGTGTTTCAAAGGTTATTACCTAATTAACGATTTCATAAATGATAACACGCCTTGGGAATGAAATACTAGCTCCTGCCTATTTCAAAGGTATCATTGTCACTAATAGATATGTAAATAAATGATTGAAAAAAAAAGTTGCCCCGTTGAGTTTCATACGCCGGTTCTTCTCAGACCTGAGGCATTGACTTTAGTGAACCGGTGGTAAATTATTTGACGTTAAAAAATTGAAGCGAATATTATTTGATATTGAATTAATTGAATTGAATTGATTGAATAATTGAATATTATTTTGAATATAAATATTTGACTTAACTCGCGTATGCCGCGTAAACTAGAAGAGATACACTATAAACTAATGTAGACTAGAGTTTTAGACTTAGTGGACTATTCTTCTATCGGGTTTCACAGCTAGTAAATATAAGTGTTCCAAATGTACCCTTCGTCCTTACAATTCTCCCAAAAACGGTTACAAAGTTTTACCTCACGTATATAGATTGATAATAATTATTAATTTATTAATTCCTGTAGATATGAGGTTTGAACATATATATAACAACAAAATCTAAATGTTATTTTCACTGTTTGTTTTAGATACACTATCCGCTGACTATCATTACCTTAGAAAATTATTACGATATGAGTTCTTCTATTTGGAAAAAACTGAAGAAGAGGTTAGTCTATGTAAAATGATATTAGATTGCATTGTCATGTACTTGTTTGGCAATTAATAATGACTTGGTAAAATGAGGGGCGAGAAGTATGGCAATAATCTCGCTCTCTATAATCTACTAAAATAGTTGGCCAGTTTAAAACTATCATCAGTTAATTTCCAATTTGGTTTGTTAGATGTGCAACGGCACCCGATACCGCTCGATACACGCTCGATCCTTGAAATGCTTAAGAGTTTCTTCCCATGTTTCTTGGGTTGCAGTTTGGCCGTTGCTTATTTAATTTTCTTATTATTATAGTAGAATTATAAAAAATTGGTAAATTTAAAATGTATACATTTCGGAATTTATAAGAATCGACACAATTGGTCTTATCGTGGCTCAACTATGACTGCGGTAATTAAAAAAGAAATAACAAATATTAAAACGTATAATAATTATATGTTGTTCAATTTAATCAAAATTATGTAACTTTTTTAAATAATTTTATAAACATGTTGGCACATAATAATTACTTATAACTTAAAATCAATTCTGTTGATCTCAACTTGTTAGGACAGACTTTCCGAAGTAATGTTTCTAATCTTGAATTTATTTATTTATGTGACATGGGCGAAGTTATTGAATAAAACGATGAACAGGCGTACTTTATTGAAGATTTAGAAGGTCCAACATAATGTTTATTTGTGTTAATTTTCCATGTATTTTAATTTTTTTTTAGAAATTTAACAATGCACTAGAATATTGTATTAAAAACAATGTGATGACGGAAACTTTCGACCAAGGCTCTCAGCAAGAGCTACAGTGTCTGCTGCAGTGGACGCTGACACCCGCCATCACTACACTAGCTACTTGCATTGAAGTTATGGCAGAGGTACCATTAATTTTTTTATCTAGTGTTGTCCATTTTCCAGAGATTTTAACGTAATTGTGCGGGATACCCTTTCGCTTTGTGCTACGAGACCAGGTAAGTGGACGTAGTTTAAATCTATTAATTCCACTGAGTGGGCATCGAACCGACAACAAACACTGCTCCACTGCATCTCGATGGCATCCCATCTCATTAAAGAACATGTCGTGATTTTATTTTCTATAGCTTCATGCTTTCTGCCGCGAATCAGGATAGGCTCAGAGAATCTAATGTCAAGACACGCCGTTCTCCACTCTCCGCCCGATTCCGTGACATTGTATGTTGAGTGGTGGAACACAACGCCGCGCTGTGTCTTGTTACTAGAGCGGAGAAATGAACATAATTAAAATATAATCGGTCCCTAAATGGGAATCGAACCAACTACCATCGCGTATACAGTCAGACGCTTTCACACTGCACCACGATGGCATCATTAGTTTTTATAGATTTTCTTCCATATCACGCCTAAACGGGAGATGCACAAGTATAAAATAAGTAAATATCAATAAAAACATACTCTACTTTATAAATATGATTAATAACCATTTTTTTACACACAGTTTATTATCTATATATTAAAACGTGAAGCAAAAACTTTGTACTAGTATTTAGGAAAATTACACGGAAAAAGAGTGCAAAATGCTAATATTTTTCTTAAAAAATGTAAAATAAACGTTGCTAAGGCAACGCGTAAACAGTACTACTAGTGAATATAATATAAGCAACATAACCATATTAGGTAATTTTTGTATCGTTGTTACTTTACTTTTTAAGATAAAAAAGAAGAAAGATAATATTTTCTATATAAAAATTGGTAATAAAGATGCTTTTACTTAGTACTTACTTAATATATAAGATATTGCCACTAACGTGTTTTAGTTATGAAATAATCGATTGAAATGACAGAGACATAGATTCTCCCCCTATCGGGGGAGTATGTGCATTTAAATTGTTTTCGTTTCCCCCGCTGTGGTAAGGACGGAGAAGCGGTGAATCCCGCCAACCAACTAAGTAAGCCTTTCCCTAGGGGGTAGCCTCTTACTACCTACCTGCCTAGGGTGGGTAAGGTGTATGAAGGAATATAAGTATTTTATTTTCATTATAGTACAAGAAATGTGAACACAAGCAGTTGTTGCGACTGGTGCAAGAACGCGCGGAGACTAACCTCCACCACCCGTACTGCCTCAGTCTACAGTCCATTACTAACAGCGCACAAGGACTCGTATTCAGTGGAGCTCTTCTTAAACGTAATAGGTATGAATAATTAGCTGTTGTTTTGGTTTAGTTACTGATTTATTATTTTTAAACTCTTCATTTGTTGACGTCTTCAAGTCCCCAGTTGATATTATTTATATTGTATCGAAAATATATTAAATATTCTAAAAATATGAGAAGCTAGGTGAACTTTGATATTGATATTGAAAAACAAGTAGGTTTATTGTTTCTTTAAAATTAAAATTACTTACTTTAATATAAATTTTGTTGTTGTGAGTTGAGTTAGTTTCATTATAGGTGAGAATGTATTGAATTTGAAGGACGCTTTATTTATACTTATTTTTTTATAATTTATTCTTATTTTTTATATAAAATTTGTTGAAGTTATAATAAATATAGTTGGGCTCGATTCACACTCGCGGAAGTTATTACAATAAAACTATTTTCATTTTCCCGCTCTGGTAAGACCAAAGCGCGTGGTTGAATTTAACACGCAATGTCTCGAATTTGAAAAGTGGAGAATGGAGTGTCTTGGCAGAAGGCTCTCTCTGTCACCCGGCTATTCGGGAAAAAGCATTAAGCTGCAAAAAAACAAAAGAGTATACATTGAATGGTATTTGGTACATTTTTTACAGAAAACAAGTTACCTACGAAGTGGTCTCGGGGAAACTGGAAAGCTGCCGTCAGTTGGTGAATTCGGTTTTATCGAAAACAACCGTACAATTCACAAATGACAATACTGTTATAATAAGTCAAGATGTCAAAGCTAAATTGTAGAAACATGCTCAATTGAAAATTGCCCAATATTATTGTTATAAAAATATGCCTCGTTTTCCAGACTTATTCATATTTCTATTATTCCAATAACGGTATTTATGTAATTTATGTATCTTTCGATTTGTTTTTTACGATAGATAATGAGGAGATATATAATTAGATAATTAAAGACACTACGATAAGCCAGTCAGTCAGTCGGTCGATTTGTTGGATATTCCCACTCGGGGGAATGATTGTAATCAAATAGTTTTCATTTCTTCGATCTGGTATCTAATACAAAACTAAGCCACTCAATACGCAATTACAACTTTAGTTCTCTCTGAATGAAAGCTTTCAGCTGTTTTTTTTTAATATCTGTTAACTGAAATCGAATTCATAGATTAATTATTATAATGTGTTCATTGATTAGAAATATACATATGGGTATGCATTTTGTGTATTTAACTTTTTCTTTGAGATTTTTACGTTTGTTTAGATTTCGTGACGAAAATTAATTATTTATTTTGTTTCTGTGTAAACTGAAATTTAAAGCGTTTAAATTTTTAAGTGTACTAAATAGATTGGCGTTTTATTATTGCTTTAAGTTTGGTATTAATGAATTATAAAATCAGTATTGCCACTTTCATAGGAATATATAAATGGCCACCTGACTATAGTATTAAAAGTATCCATCTCATATTTTGTAATTTATAAAACTTTAAATAAATTAAAACCAAATTACAAAAATAAATAAATATAAATTCACAAAAAACTAAAAAGTATTACAATACACAAAATATTTAGTCCGTATATACTTCAATTGGTTCCTATTTATTATTATATCCAAAGTTGTTGTTATATTCATTTATTCATTGCGCCATTGTCGTTTATTTTTATTTAGTTTGTAAACAATATTATAATAAGCAAAGATGTACTGTTGTTTTAATGCAAATAAAACTGATATTTAAACCAAATTGTGATAGTATTATGTAAATAGCTATGATAATTCAGTTATAACTTTTGTATGACGGACATTTTGTTATTTGGTATTTCTCTATAAGCTTTAATATATGCAATTCAACAGAAAAATAAATTTTATTTTTTTTATATTCCTTGTTTGTTGTCGTGTTGGCGCAGTTGAGGCTGGGTTAGAATTTTACTCATGGTTAGACTTTATTTACAATATATTGCCTCAGTCCAGTCTCAAGTCTTGGCTACTCTAAAAAGTGTAGAAGATGTGTGGAGTTTAAGACCGCCGTTCCAAGCGTCCCCTTCCACGGCTCACTCCCTGCTCCAGTCTATATATAGTATATAAATACATATTCAACATTACAGATGTACCGTCTTGAGGCTCAATGTTCCCCCAGCGATCAGCCCTGCGACCCCCAACACCTCGCACAGGTGGACGAAAAGGTCGCAGACTGGGCTTCGTTACCTCCCGTAGGCGATCCGCTTCGCCCGACCTCCGCCGGTGAGGTCAATGACATTATTAAAAATCTGAAAGAGAGGAAGGCCCCGGGGCCTGACCGTCTCTCTAACAGAGTTTGTAAAACGTTACCGGCCCAGTTCGTGTCTCTATTAGTTATTATTTTTAATACTCTATTAAAAGCCTCCACCTTCCCGGATCGGTGGAAGGAAGCCATCATAATAGGCATTCCAAAGCCTAGCAAGCCGCGTAATCTCCCCAGTAGTTATAGACCTATCAGCCTTCTAAGCTGCCTAGGTAAAATATTCGAACGAATAATTCTCGTTAGACTCTCTGAGGTGGTAGAGACAAAGTCATTACTGCTCAACGAGCAATTTGGTTTCCGTAAGAAACACTCCGCCGTACATCAAGTGCACCGCCTCACGGAACACATTGCACGTCACAATATACACAATTTATGTCGCAGTAACACTGCAGCCATTTTTCTCGATATAGCGAAAGCATTCGACAGAGTCTGGCATAACGCGGCTTGATTTTCAAGCTTCTAAGCGCTGAAATGCCAAACAGTCTCGTTCTCATCTTACGAGACTTCCTGTCGAATCGCTACTTCCGTTATAAAGTAGAAGGCATTCTCTGCTCCCCCCGCCTCGTCCGAGCCGGCGTTCCCCAAGGGTCAACGCTCTCGCCTCTTCTGTACGCATTGTACACGAGCGACATGCCTAAAATCGAAAACGTCCATCTAGCTATGTACGCCGACGACACCGCCCTCTATACTACTTCTCGAGCCGCCTGGGTTATAGCCGAGAGACTCCAACTTGCGGCCGACGCGCTAGGCGCATGGTACCGCAAGTGAAGAATCGAGGTTAACCCGGAGAAAAGCGCTGCGATATTATTCCCGCGCGTTAGATACGAAAAAGTCTCTACCATCTACCTGTTAGATAAGCCCATCCCCTGGGAACCCCAGGTTAAATATCTCGGCGTAACACTAGACTCCAAACTATCCTTTAGGCCTCACATCGAAAGAGTATGTAGCAGAGCGAGCTTCTATCTCTACAGACTATCCGCTAATAAAAAAGTATAGTAAAATGTCACTTAAAAATAAGTTGACACTATACAAAACATGTATAAGACCCGTACTTATCTACGCTAGTGTAGCGTTGGCGCACACTAACTTAGAGCCCCTACAAAAAGTACAAAACAAATTCTTACGAATCGCATCAGGCTGCCCCTGGTACGTTCGTAACGTAGATCTACACAGAGACTTCGAACTGGAATCGATCAAAGCGCTTTGAGCGCGCAGATACTCACGTGAACCCCTTAATCGTACGGGCGAGTGCTTACACCCCGTCCGCGCACCCCCTGCTTAGACGCCCGCGTAGCGTCTTACTTGACCAAAGTGACGTCATTACGATAGCAAACGCTAAATACGTAAACAAAAATTACACCACACGACACAAACACCGCCGTCGTAGGTTTAGACGACGAAGTATAGCTTATGTCACGGCCCGACCGCGCGTTGGCGTGGCCGGGCCCAGCGGTTAGGGACTGTTAGGCTCCCTTAGAGTAGAAATCTAATTTTTGCCGGTGTCGGTATGTTTACATAGGGAATCCCCTCCCCCGCCCGTCGACGACGCAAGCCGAGGCTCGAGCTCCGCGGGGGGCGCCCTTGCGGTCGTTGACCTACGCTCAAGCAGCCACGAAGTGCTTGTATTTCGCAGGGACAGAGTACCCTCTTCCCTCACCCCCCCGGTGTCGCTGTAAAGATCAATTGATCAACAGCATTAAATCAGTATCGAAAAAAAAAAAAAAAAATACAGATGTACCTCACAAAAAATTATGCTACTATATTCATTGTTATTTGCCACATTGCTGTTGACTTAGCTGAGCTGTATAAATAGACACCTCAGTAAAAATCTCATTTTATTGATATTAGTTACTACCATATATAATTCAATTTGAATACATATTGAACACTTAATTAAACACGCGACGAATTATAAGAATTCTGTGTTAATATAAATAAAACAAACTTGCTATTGTTCAAACGTTTATATTCAGAAAGTAAATATTTTAAAAATTGAAAGTTCACAGTATTAAGTGTATAATAGGGTGTATACATAATTTAACAAACTTTAAACGATAACATACATTTGATGTTTACGATGATACATAAATAAAAAAATACTAAATTAATAAGTCACGTTTAAATACATTCAAAAATAGTATTTACAGGTTCTTTTTTTCCACCCGTGTGTATTTATTACAAAAAATATCATAACATATCCTGTATTATGCAAATAATCATAAAATTAGGTTTCAAGTTTATTATTATATGAACTGATTTAATAATGAAAACTATATATTAAAAATGAAGGAATTTTAAAATCTTAGTTATCTAAGTTGATATAAATGCGATTATACATTGACTGGAATTAGAATAATTGAAAGTATCTATAAGATGACAAATGGAACTTCCAAAGTACTACAATCAACATACGATTGTGCGTCCGTGACACGTGCTCGCAACTCGCATGCCAGAAACTTGAAGGACATTAAATAATTCTTTCGTATATGTTAGTATATCATGAAAATAAAATAACTTTGTAAAAAGCTGGTTCAATGGGACACTTGGTTGTGGGTATTTGACTTTCAATCATTTAAATTGTTTTCATATGTCGCTCTGGTAAAACACAGCACGGTACTGTTATGAGAATAACCCGCAATGTATACTGAATTCGGGCGGAAATTGGAGAATGGAGTGTCTTGGCACTAAATTCTCTCCGACTACCTTGCTTGGCGGGAAAAGACGTAAAGCTAAAAAAAAAGCATAGGAGTTTCTTTGAGTATTACGTATGAGCTAGTTTCTAGTATATTCGTAGCTCGTAATACTTTCATGCAAGCTGCAAGGATATGCTCACAGGAGTTACTTAAATTGTGCGTCGATATCAATATGAATTTTATATTTACCGATTAAAATGTCAACTAATTGAATATATATGTTTAATTCATTACTTACGAATAAATCTGAATATTTCTATATCCTACAAGTTGACTTAGTTTAAATTGCTACTTTTAATTATTTATTATAGTTTACGAAGGCATTTACGAAGCATTTATAATAAAAAAAAAAAACAAAAATAAATAACTCATGGACGAATGAATTGTATTCTAAATAAATTATTAAAAAAATCACAGCATTATAAAAAATATGACGTAACGATATGTCGATAATCATATTTAAGTTTTAGTCATATTTAATATATTTAAGTGGCAAAAAAATCTTACAAAACATAATACCAAAGATTTCCTAATATACATATATAATGTATACGCAATTGCGCACCTGGCGTTACTTGAATAAGTACTAGAGTTACATTTAACACTAACACATGAATTTTACCCTATTTATTAAGATACCTTTGGATAATATAGACAACTTTAAATTAATAAAGAATTATTGAATTATTTTTTCCCGTGATTAGTCCATATGTATACATACATACTCCAACATAAAGCCATACAGGAATATTATATATATCACAATAATTAACATAAAAATCCTAATTTAACTGTAATTAATAATAAAAAGTGTTTATTTAATCAGTTTATGTATGTTTTAGGGTATGGTTTATGAAGAGGGAGCGTATCTCCAGAGGGCAGAGCGCGACGAGGTTGGAGCCCTGCGAGTGCACGTGCGCGAACGTCAGCGAGCTCTCGAACGACTGGCCTTCCTTCACGTCGATCATGTCCGACAACGCCAGCTGGGGATTATTATTATTTTTATATAAATATTTGTTTTTCTTTACGTATTGTTTGTATAAGCGGAGTCTTATATTAAGATTGAATCAAACGTTAAGACTGTTCACCATTTTTTAATCAGTTTTGGGCTTTCGCTGCCAAAGCTGCAATTTTTTTATACTGCATTATGGAAATAAAAATAATTTTACATATCATTTTTCTAAATATTGGAATATGGCGAAGTCAGTCAGGCACTTTTTCACTACACTACATTGACGTCAATTGTTAAGAATAAGACCAACAATTAATTGCCACTTCCACGGGCCGACTAAGAGAGATCAGTTCAAGGGACCAGTCTGGCTTTGTACTTAATTTCCTTCCTCATGTACCATTTTCGCCGTAAGTGCAACAATAAGAAGGCGCGCCTCACCCGTCCCTCCACGAGCGAGTACCACACGGCCACGGCCTTGTCGCCGAAGCAGGAGTCGAAGTGCGCGCGCTGCAGCGACACGCCCATGCCGTGCACCAGCGAGCCGTCCTTAGTCTGTATACAAAAAATATTATTGTAACTTGTGTTTTATGTGCGTCTTTATCGAGGTACGCCGTAATTTTTATACAAATATTGCTATGTTTGATATCGGCATCACTGTAGACAGATTTATACAATTCTTGCAAGTATTAATTTAAACTTCAATGAACCATCATTTGTTAAAAGAGAATACTTTGATGTTTGCACCACTTAAGTTTTGTCTTAAATATTTCAATTTAGTCATACTAAAGTACAGCAAACGCATTTTATGTTGACCGGACATATCTAGGCTCTCCGAAAATGTCGCGCAGTTACAGAGTCAAATAGCCAATGAGAGTTGACGAGTGGCAGAGACACAAGACACCAAAAATGTATGTGCTGATTTTAATATAAATTTACTGGGTAACGCCACCTCTTGTACGTAGGCCTTGTATTCAGGCCATTACTAAATTCATAGAACTAAATTATTTCTAGAGCCAACAAGGAGCCAATAGTCGTACAGCTATTTGAATTGACAATATTTTTGCAAACTGGTACACCAAGGAATAAATCAATAATTAATATGTCAGCGCTAGTGACATATTTAGTAATGTCTATAAATCGATTCCGAAAACAGTAGCGTGACCGGAAATTGACGAATACAACTGTTTTACTGGACGCCCCTCCATTCCAGCCTAATTATAAAGAGCGCTAGCGGCAAGGGGTGAATTACTTCATCAACAAGCGCAGTGTAAACTTCAAGTTAAAGTGTTTGTGAAATCGGTGTTAGTGAAAGCAAGGTTGATGTTATCAGTGTTTTCTCTGTGTAAGTGAAAAAGTGTCGGGAATAATTGTTTGTGGCCAATCAAGGAATTTCATCTTTGGTAAAAATAAAATTAAACAAAAGACAAGAATTTTTTGGTATACCGATGACAACTGGTTGAATGGAGAAATTTAGAAGTAATATAATAGCAAAACTTAAATTATAATAATAATCTCATTATATCATATAATAAGTTTTTTTTATGTTATTAAAAATGATTTCAATGTTCCATGGCAAAATCTTTACATATTAGACAAACAAAATAAACAATTCTTCTAATAAAATTAAAATAATATGGAACATAATGAATTGTGAGACTGGAAAGACGAAGGATCGGAACTGTGAATTTAAATTAAAAATTGACAATGGTATTACCAGCTCTGATCAAGAAGTTTTGTGTATATTTGAAACATTTATTTCTTTCACTACCGTCGCCGAATCATTACTTAAGGAGAGCGTACATAAATGTAATGGAGATTCCAAATTTAAACCAGTTAACAGGGTTCAGAGGATTGATGTGAATGGCAAGAAAATCCTCCTGGGTCATTAATCAGTGTTGGGGTCCCACAGGGGACGGAGGAAGTATAGCCTCCACTTTTTAATATAAATGATTTACCATATCTTATTGGAAGGAGCCATGAGATAGTATTGTTTGCTGATGATACTTCATTGATAGATTGGCGACTATACTAAGCTCAGCAACCTTCGCGGTTAAAAAATAAAATAGATTATTAACTGACGTGGAAACGGCTCGCCTTGTTTGCTTTAGCTAGTATTATTTCCCATAGGAAATAATACTATAATGCATCCAAACTATAATGCCATAGGCATTATAGTTTGGATTAATGGAGCCGCAATCAATTCAATTTTTATTTTGCAGAAGCGAGCTATTCGCGCAGTCTATATCCTTATCTTTAGGCCCGAAAGAATCCTTAAGGCAAAAAATTAAGAAAATATATTACAGTTGCGTCTGAACATATGTTTTATAATGCAATGTATGTAAAGAAAAATATTAATGATTTTACCAAAATCGGTGATGTACATAATATTAATACTAGAAATAGACTTAAACTTACCGCGCCCGTAACTCGACTGCATCGAACCCGTAATTCTTTTATGGGACGTATACACTTTTACAATAGGATCCCAGAAAACTTCCGAAAATGCATACCACAATTAAAAAAAATTGTGAAAAGACGTTTGTGTTAAAGGCTATATTTATTACCTAATTTATATTAATTATACCACGCCTTGGGAATGAAATGCTCGCTCCAGTCTATTTCAAAGGTATAGGTATAGGTAAAGGTTAGTAATAAATCTGTAAATAATTGTATTGAAAAAAATTAGGTCCTTTTCAGTTCTGAGGTACTTTAGTGAAACGGTGGTAAATTGTTTGACGTTCAAATAATAAAGCATGTAACTTCTTATTTTAAATAAAGTTATTTGACTTTGTATACGTGTGTGTTCGTTGCCCGCGCTATCCGCGTCCGCCACCAATCACTACCTAAAAATCGGATGTACTACGTCTATTGTAGCTACCTTCCGTCTATTTGACTTCGAATACGCTAAGTATAAAGGGCGTTGACGCAGCGCTACTGTTCTGTAGTTCGGTGTACTGTTCGGTAGTCCCACTCTATCACCCTTATCAGCGCTTCATCCAAGCTGTTACAAAGGCTGCTTTTACCTCTCGTCCAGGCGCACCACCATTCCTAGACGTCGCCAAGCCAGTTACAGGGGATTTGATTAGACTCTTGAAGATTCAGAGAGCCAGCACATTACTTCACCTCGTAGCCGTCCTGGTTGGCTTCTTGAACGGACGCAGCTTTACGACCTGCTACCTAACTGGTAGGCGGAATAGAGGTTGGCTCTCAAAATTAACTCGAAATCAAAGAGCAAACTCCAACTCGGCCAGAAGATGTTACCTCTCACAACCCTCGCATGCGAAGCAGAAGCTTACCTTCCCGGTGACGTGGGAGCGGAAGGCGAGCAGCAGCAGGTCGGGCGCGCTGACGAGCGAGCGCGCGTAGAAGGGCCGCGGGAAGTTCTCGTTGGCCGTGTAGTGCATGCGCACGAGCGGCTGCAGCAGCATCTGCTGCGACACGTGCGCGCCCAGCGACAGCTGCCCGCTGCCCGCCGCCTGCGCCTGAGGAGTGCAGGAGTGCTCCACTATTAGGGATCCCATTCATCGGGGCTATTGGTACCGGATAGTTCGACAAGGATGTTCCCATTACCGCACAAGGGTGGTTGGCGTGCTCCACGATGAGCCTGAAGGTATGTCGCACTCGCGGGTTCTGCAGGATGCCCTGGTTGAGGCCTCGGTTGTCATCTCGACTCAGACGACGATCTAGCATCACCTGGAAATTAAATTATTCGGCACGCTTTTATATCTTTTTATTTATGAATTAGTCTATGTAAAACTTATCAAAAAGCTATTTTAGTTCACTTCATATCGTCTAACTTCCTTGAACATCTTTACACGTGTCCATATACGATGGTAATACAATATTTTTATAGCATGAAACTGATATTCTCGGCAGGATGGTGTTTTTTTTTAAAACTAATTTTCTTTTTTTAAACCATGTTAATGATTATATATTTTCTTACTATAATTTTATTTTACATATGAATGGCTACTTTTTTCTGACAGAGAATATGCTTTAAACAAGTCGGTTCAGGTACTAATAATGTTTAGCGACTTAGCGATAATTATTATTTGGAACCATGGTATTATTTAATTTTCCTTTTCCACCCTACATAATATATCTATACATATAATAAAAACCATAACTCTCTATTGTTCCCTGCTTGTGAAATGCAATTTCCAACAAAAAGAACGAAAGAAGTGCAGGCGGGTACCTCGACCTGGCCGGGCTGCAGCGCGGCGACGCCCAGCGGCGCGGCCGTGAGCAGCGTGAGGCGCGCGCTTTCGTCCTGCAGGTAGGCGGCGGCCGGCAGCGGGTAGAAGTTGGCCTGCAGCGGCAGCTTCTCGAAGTAGCGCCGCTTTATCATCTACCACACATAACAAACCAAATTCATTAACATATCATATATAATACTAATAGTAATAGTAAAAGCAAGTGGTCAGATTTAACATATATTGGAACTTTAATTAAATATAAATTTATGTTTCTAAACAATAGATTAAATGCACACAAATAATTCATGCCTCATCAATCAATCTGTTTATAATATTAAAAATAACCGCTTTTTGCTAAATGCATATGTATACTCGGTACTTATATCAAAATAACATTTAATTTTTAATAAGTAATTTTAATGTGTGTGTAATTTTACTTGTCTTTCTTTTTTGTGTATTAAATAAAATAAATGATATTATAGGTGTAAGAGATATGCATACCTATAATTACCATCATCACCCATAATTACGGCGGCACTACTTGACAATTTTTTTTAAATTGTTTTGTTTTTAAATCATGTTTAAATCTGTTTAAAACACTAACATCCAAATAAAATAACCCTTGCAACACTATCAATAGCTACAGCTATTATATAGAACACGAGTCCGGACCTGACCACATTACAATATTTTCTCAACACTAGGAACCTTATGTACTTTTCAAGGCGACCAGTTTAACGAGAAAAATATCCTTTTATTTTTTCAACTTTGACTGGTGGAACTCAACGCCGCGCTTAGTCTAATCACCAGATTAGAGAAATGAAAATAAGTTAAATATAATCATTCACCCGAGAGGAAATCGAACCCATAACCAACTTGAATAGGCGTTGTAACACTGCGCCACGATGGCCTTCCTTTCCATCCATTATAGTTTCTTTTTACAAAATTAAACTTCTATTTTAAAATTACCTGCATTCCGTTTAGGTCAGTATAGAAAATATCTCCATTTTTGATGCCTGTGGAAAACCTCATGGCCAGTTCCAAGTCATCCACTTGCGGGTCTATTTGCAGAGTGTTGCATATCTCCACTTCTGTGTGGGGTAGGGTCGGATTGTTGTACACAGATATCTGAAAATTAACTAACTTAATATTTAATTTGAAAAAATAAATATTAAAGAATATTTTAAAAGACATAGGTCTTTCATATAATAAATCTAAATAATGATTAAAACTAATAAACAAAGCTGCATGTAATCAAGAAATGCGTGTAAAAAAGTGTTAAACCGTGAAATTTTACGATGAATCTTTTCATTTAATATATATATTTTATTTATAATATATATAATATTTTATAGAAATACAAAACAAAGTATTTCAAAAAGATTGACTCATTATAGCATCTCCAGTCTATACCAAGTACATTGTACTTGTGAGCTCTTAGTTCCATATATATTCATAACTAGCGACCCGCTCGCGGCTTCACCTGCGTGAACTACATGTCTAATCTATTTAATCTTTTCACCCAATCGCGTTCTCACTTAAATCACTTAAATTTACAATTTAGACGGCTGCAACTTTTTTATTTGTACAATAGTCAAAATTGGATATAAATGGCTTAAATCCATTCTGAGATTAGCGTGCACAAACAAACACATAAACAGAAAAAAAAATTAAAATCGAAGTTTTAGGTTCTATTACATTGATAAATCCCCCTAATAATATTTTTTTTCATATATCTTCCATGTACATACAGCGATCAGTAACATTTTTATTTCATGTTTAGATAATGTGGCGCAGTCAAAAAAAAATAACAACAATATGCATAAGTAAATATAGCATCGGCTATAGTGTTAACATTAAACAAAAAAAACCATATCCTATAAAATCCAAATTATTTTTGTTCAGCTTCTCGCTGAGGCACAGAGAGCCTAGAGTTATGACGCTCCATTCTCCGGTTTCCGTTTCAAATAGTGTATGTTGAGTGGTGGAACTCATCGCTGCGTCTTGTCTTATTAGAGACTTAAAAATGAAAATAATTTAAGTATAAATCACTTTCTCGAGCAGAGATCGAACACACAACCATCGCGTTACCACTGCGATACGACAGTCCATTAGTTAAGACTAAAATATAACATTACTATATAATATTACCGCTAGCACAATCTCAGCAGTCTTAGGCCCTATCAGTCCAGAGTATAGCGTGGCTTTGAATGGTCCTTCTATAATGACCATTTCGGGGAAGGGATCCGCTTTGAAGGGCGTCGCGGGACCGTCGGGTATGAACAGGTAAGCCCCACTGTTGTTGTCTTGTGCCTTTTGGGTGTCGTACCTGGTGGATATTAAATCATAGTTTAATAACGTTTTTCACCTCACATCAAGGTGGGCAGAGGTAACCTAGTGTCAAGACACTCCGTTCTCCGCTTCGCTTTGTCTTGTCAACAGAGTGGAGAAATGAAAATAATTGAAATATAACAATTCCCTACCTCGATCCCAAAACCATGGCTTATACAGTTAATTGCTCACACACTACGCCACGAAGGCACCATAATGAACATTAATGTAATATTTAAAAAATATCAGCGACGGTAACAGTTTTTTAAAATAGATTATGTCAGAAAAAATATAAATTAAATATTTTCTTACAGCTCCTGGAGGTTATATCTAAGAGACGGATGAAGTAAGTCAAATTTACTGTGTATGCTTGGATACCATAATATTATCTAAACTTTTACCATTTTCAAATATTATTTAAATATAGTTGACTGAAAGAAATGCAAATACTTAAATATAGGAAAGTTCTCTCTAACATTACTTTTGACACAGTCCCGGACAGTTGTTAATGATAAGAGGAAATTTAAAAAAATAACGTTTTGTCATGCCAACCCATAATTGAAAGCGTTTGTTTGATAAAAAAGGCCTACTTTTAAACAAGAAGCTAAAAATTAGATGTAAGAAGTTAGATTGTGTATATCGCACACAATACTACAGAAAATCATAAATTTAAAGTGACTATAAAATCAATGTTTATTCGTGTACAAGAATTGTTAAAGGAATTGTTAAATAAAATGGTAATGTCCGCAGAACTGCGCTCTTCCCAAAGTGTTTAAAACTCACTGAACAAAGTCCATATGCACTGGCGTGGTGGTCCCGTCGGGCGCCACCAGCGCCTTCAGCAAGCCCGAGCTGGTGGCCAGCGCGCGGGTGGCGTTGCCGGCCTGCAGCGTGACGTCATCGGTGAGCCGCGCCGCGCTCTGCTCCAGCGCGAACACCTTGGGCAGCTCCACGGACCAGTAGTCGGCGTTGTAGATGCGAATGCGCGAGAACGACGTGTACCTGAAGCGGAGTCAGGCATTGAGCGATAGATTTAATACTCAAACACCCCTCGTGTAGTAGAGGATCCAATTTATCTCTAGTAATGTTTTTAATTTGTAAATTTAAATTTATTATAAGATGTTTATAAATGAGATGAATAGAGATGTATTCTATAGTGGAGACATTTAGGGGGTCAAATCGAGATCTTTTATTAGATTATATACGATCGTTATAAACGAGATTTCTGTTTTATTCTTCTCGCTCTCACTGGTAGGTCTTTTAAAGACATTACGTACCAATTTATATTAAGACAGATGAAGGACATTATAATAATTAAACATTAAAAAAACCCCCGAATGGGAATCGAATCTTCAATGAATGTGTAATCAAACATTTTTATTCAAAACGTTATGTATAATATTTTCACATATTTGTTAATTACTTGTTTTAGAACGAAATAATATAAAATACGAATGAATTAAACACATTTATATTTTACCTCAAATGTAATACATATAACAAAGAGAATAAAACGAACAGACATGACTCACTTATTAAGAGACATGGCGTCTCTCAGAGACACGGTGTATATGGTGATGGCGAGCGTCTCCACGGTGACGGGGAACGACAGCTGGAACTTGTTGGCAGCGAATCCTAAACGTTTCTCGCCACTCACTACAGGGGATATCTGCGCCATGATGGGGTTGCCGTCTGGGTCGAACACCTGGAAATCTCCTTATTATAATACTAACCTATGACACATTAAGCAGTTTAGATATTTATTACTGAACTGGGGCAATGCATATAAAGAAAAATGCTCTTATTTTGCTCCAATTTTCGGAAAAGTAATAAACGAGTACTTTTTGAACATATAATGTTTTTTTTTTCAGAGCACTCTCTCCCTCAAGGCACTCCATTCTCCACCTAACGCCCGAATCCGACACATTGCGTGTTAAGTAGCGGAACTTAACAACGCTTTGTCTTATCACTAGAGGAAGGAAAAAATTAAAATATGATCATTTCTTCGAGTGAGCATGGAACCCACAACCATCGTGTTTACAGTCGGACCCTGTCACGATACCCTTTATTTTACCAAATGGTACATATTTTACGAAATCACTTTTTCTTATCTTAATGTGAAATTATATAACTCGAAAGTCAAAATAAACCTTTACAATTACAAATAAACCTTTCTACTTTCAAGAACAAAGAAAAAAAAAAGAAAGAAAGAAGAGATATTTAAGAATTTTAATTATTGTACTCGCTAGCTTACGATACAAAATACTCTTTTTTTATAAAAAAACTTCTGAAAGTAAACCAAATCCAAAAAGTTTAATTATAGGCAAAAAAAATTGGTCAACAATTATAAAAAGTAACATTGGTTTAATACTTGACATCTCTCTGAATACAATCTTATGAAATACTGCAAATCTATATCTATACATATAATAAAAATTTCTGATAGCAGTCCTGTACATGAAAGATATAAGTGAAAAAATATTATTGGGGACATTTATAAATGTAATATAATCTAAAACAATATTGTTTTAATTTACTTTACCGTTTATCTGTGCGACTGTCTGTGCGTTTGTGCGCGCTAATCTCAGAAACGGCTTAATCGGCTTTAATGCAGTTTTGACTTGTATTTGGATAAATTACACATAATATTTAGTGTTTATTTTATTTAAATCGGTTCTAAAAAAAACTACAATAATTTAAATTATAAATATAAGTGAGAACGCGGGCTGGCGAGAAAACGAAATAGTCAGTTAAAGCTATAGTCGTGTAGTTCACGCAGGTAAAGCCGGGAGCGGGTCGCTAGTATTTACTTAGTATTTATTAGGCGAAGCCCACACAGATAAAACAAACTTCATATTATAACATACAATATTACCTCAACATGCGGCGTCGAAACGTGAACAGTCAAAATCTCGTATCTGTTAAACGTCAAGGCATTGTACAGCACTATTCGCCTCGACGGAGACATCACATCCAAAGTGATAGTGATCCTGGCGGGAATTTCGTCGTGTTTGCGCCAGATGTCGTCCACGTCGAAGTACACGTCCTCTTGCGTCTGGTCCTGTATGGTGGGCTGCTTCAGAAGGTAGTATGCCGCTTGTTGGATGGTCGACTGGCTGTATTTGATCGCCTGTAGCATTCTGCGGAATAACGTTGCCAGTAATACGCATACCAAGGTAGGTAGCGGAGGGGCGAAGATGCCGGAAGGGTCCTCTCACCGCTCGGCGTAGTCGTCGTGCACCTCGTCGCGCGCCGTGCCCGTGATGCCGTCGTGGTGCTGGAACAGCGCCAGCGAGCGCCGCGCGGCCTCCACGCGGTCGCGCAGCTGCAGCGCCGAGATGTGGCCGACGGACTGCGAGGCCACCGCCTGCGCGGTGATGGTCTCCGCCGCCCTGCTCATCAAATTTGTATTTCAAATTAACTAATTAATATACAACAAAGGAAATACAAGCTTGAAATGTTTAAAGTAGCAGATAACAATATTGTGATCATTTGAACAGCTGTTTTTGTATATTGGAATGTAAAGTTGCGATAGACACGTCAGCCACATTGGAAATAAAACAATACAATATACATATATACATTTTCGAACATTCGATGAAAATAATGAATGTACATTTTTTATACAGCATTTAAAATATTTCTTTATCTCACATGTTTGATTTTTAATTGAGTTGAAAATGTACAACTCAATTAATTCTTTAATACGATAGGTTGGTTTCACGTCATACTGTATTAAAACAAACACTCAACACTGGTTTCAGGATTTACCTTAAATACGCCAAGAGCACTCTATCCATGCGTTTGTAGAATGGTCGCGATGTGTAATAGCCGCTCCAGTAGTGCTGGTTCCTATCCGCGTACGTGAAGAAGTCGCCGGAGAGCACCGGGAAGTCAGACATCTTGGTTTCTTCGTGCACCGCCTTGAAATAATCTTCAAGTGTTCCGAATTGAACCTAAATATAATTATTACTTTAGTTAATGTATTGAAGCTTAGTACTAATATAATTTCCTTTTAGCTGTTTTCAGGAAGCCGAGCATTGCTTTAGGTACAAGAGCGGAGAAATGAAATGAATATTTTCATTTCTCCACTCTTATATAATAAATATAATTATTACTCCGAGTGGGAATCGAACCCAAAACCAATCGCGTGTACAATCAGACGCTGTCTGCGTTGCATACGATGGTCTCATATAATAGAATAAGAATTTAATATCCATTATAAAAATGACTATTAAAACTTAATACATATTACAATATATTCAAAATAATATATATTTCAGATTTTTAAACGATTTCGATCTATTAACGCCGTTATAATTAGTATATTTAAGTTTATATATAATTCGAATTTTTTTTTAATTATAAATAGGTGCCTTCGGTAATACAAAGTATGTCGCTCAATTTCAACCATCACATAGCCCATGATTCATTAGTATTAAAAATGGATAACAGAATGTTATCTCACTTGGTTTTCTTTTTCTACCCAAATCTTTTCTCCGTCATAAAAGCTGAAAAAAAGATATATGAAATAACATACGTGAACTCACTTAGCTTCCATACATTATAGTACAATACTAACTGCATATATCTACAATTATCTAATTAGAAACTTTTCTATAAATTAAAATGATCCTACCTCAGCATTCCAAGCGTCGTTGCTGTTAATATAATCCATGATAATCTCATAGTTCTGATACTGGTTGTCCCACTCGTTGGCGCGGTCGTAGCGGAAGTCGTCGCCGAGGGGCACGAGGACGACGTTGCTGCGATACAATTGCGCTTTCTTACGCCACTGGTCTAATATCATGAAGGACCTGAGACGAAATAAGCTGCTGTAACTTACATCATTTTAATTTTAAACTAATCTCACAATTGTCCAGTCAAAACAAAACGTATTACGTAAAGAACTAACAAGAACAAACTTCGCATGAATTCACTATTGCTTCTATATCTGATTATTTGATACTTTAATATAATACTAAATGTAAATTATTTAAGTTGTAAATGCATATGCATACATGAGCTCTTTGCAGCTGCAATATTGTAAGTTACATTGGTGCACTGCACTCAAAACGCAATATATTTAGATTATTCAAAAGTTTTATACCGAAATATCCTTACGCTAAGTTTTCTCTGACTAGTGCCTACAATGCTAAATAGAGGACAAAATTAATTAAAATAAATGCATCAATCACCAGCGCTTTGTAGGGTACGACAAAAGAACCTTGTAATAAGTTATATTGTTACAAACATAACAGTCAATGACGCACATGTCTTTATTTCACAAAATATTTATAATTGCACACAATACTTACAATTCACATCAGTACATATAATTTAAGACATTTGAAATAGTTATTTTATCGTCATAAACAATCTCTTACAGGCAACCAATAATGGATAAGATATTTGTTGTTAAAGAACGCAAAAAAGTGCAAAAAGTATTGAAATATAATAAATATACTTGTAGGTATATAAAAATATATATGTCATCGGCCGATCGTTGAATTGGCCAGATCACAATACGGCTGGGCACTTCATGAAACGCCGACACATAATTTTGAACGATGTGCCCAGTGATAGTCGGACGGTTCGACGATAACAACGTATTTATTGTTATTCTGAATGTTCTTAACAATTAAATAATCTAAACAAATAAATAAAATTGTAGTGTCTGTCTGTAGTATTAAAATAAACGCTAACTAAATACATATACACGATACATATACCAAAATAATTTTTTTTACAAATAGTATGTGTCCGTCTGTTTGTTCCGGCTAATCTCTGGAACGGCTGGACCAATTTTGACGGGACTTGCATATAGCTGATGTAACAAGGAGTAACTTAGGCTATTTTTATTTTTGAATTCCACGTGGACGCAGCTAGTATTAAGTATAGCCTGTAACTGTTAAAAATTATAAGAAAAATGAATCATAATTAACTTCACTTACCTTTCATCAACATTCTTCTGAAATATTTTCCTAGGTGGAATGCCCCAAGGACACGTGACTCCATTGCCCGGCAGTCTTTTAAAATCAAACTGGCAACAAACCTGTGACAATAAATAAAATAGTCTTTTAAATAATGTATCTACCTAATATAAAATATAATATTACGTTATTTTGGAACAACTTTCAATATCACATTTGTGGTTCAACTTTCGAACTGGCATGGAATCGAAAATTTTCACAAACTGAAATACTATTTATTCAATATGTAATATATTTTAAGCTTTTTTGAAGTAAGAAAAATATTTTTTAGACTTTACACAAACGCAAACTTTTCAAAAACAAAAGTTTCGTGTTTTTAACTTCATAAATGATTAACAAACTTTAAACCCCTTCCAAAATCAATGTACTAGGTATTTACAAACATTCAATCATTCGCCCAAAAATAACGTTTTATATCGGTACCGTCAAAAATGACGGACTTCTATACAAATTTTTCAAATTACTAAAAAAAAATGTTTGATGTTACTAACTTAATGCCTTTGACCATCTTAAAAATTATGCTGCATCGAGTTGTCAAAGTTATAAAATTATATTTAATTATATATATGTATATTATATAATACCTTCGGATCCGGCCCGCAAGTGTGAGGAACATCGTACGAATAGAAAGGCATCATATGTGTGAACATATCAGTGTGTCCAATACCATCTATAAACATATACACATTTTGTTAATATATATTATATATACAGTGTTTTATGAAAAGTATACTATAATATTTAATATTTTTTTTATTTATAATTAAGCGCGGCGTTTCGTACCGCCACTAAAAGTGGGTAGAAGGTGACTGACGTAGTGTATTAACTACTATTATTTAAATTATAATTAATTGTAACAATATGCACCTATTTTCCCCTTATTTACAAAATAAAACAAGCAATACCGCCAGAATTGTCAATATTAGGTAATAAATATTGTTTCATGTTTTTACAGAGCTAACATACTGTCAAGACACTCCGCTCTGTACCCCCCGCCCCCGCCCGAATTGAAGATATTGTGTGTTAAGAGGCGGAAGTCAACGAAGAAATAAATGAAAATAATTAAATTAAGATCATTTCAACGAGTGGGAATCGAACCCGCAACCAATCGCGATTTCAGTTCGAAAATGTTCTATTCCGCCGCTATGTCCTCTTTAGCCGCAATAGTCTATATCAATATTGATTTCATTTGATGCACTACAAGTATTATCTTAGTAACTAATTATGCATATTGGCCACCATTTTCTACTTAAGTTATGAATAGTATTATTATTACATAAAATATAGCTTGAAAAAGCAAGAGCTTCTTTTTAAATCACATTAACTCACTTTTATAGGATTCATTGTAAACGCTCATTATTCGCTACTAACCTTCTTCTAGCGATATTCTGTCTGTCATAGTATTTCATACGTATTTTACATGATATTTTTGTGGGCAATATAATTAAACTGTCTATATCATATAATCACATTTTTTAAGCTGCACACGTTGCGCTTATAGCAAGCTGTGCAATGGCAGGGTAAGCAACGAGAAGAACCTAGTTAAAGGTTTAATCACTCTGTTGTCCACTTTCCCCCCAACTTGGAACTGAACTTGGAAATCAATGCCGCACTTTGTCTTGGGTACCATAGCAGAGAAATGAAAATATTTCCCCAATTGGGAATTGAACCCACAACCAATCGTGTTCACAAAGTCTTTAAAAAAACATTTTAAAGGCATATAACCTTTATTATAATAAACAAGGGCACCAAAAAAATAATAAGTTTAACTTTTTCTAAATAAAAAAATGAATAAAAATTCAATTTACACGCTTTACTAGAAAGGATTTACACATGTTTGATATAAATAACACTGTGTATATATTGTAAATAAAATAGTCAAAATCTCACCCCATAGCTGCCTCCACTTAAACTCCAGCTGCCTGTTTGTAGCAAGCTCTTTCTTTACTCTGTAATGAACCCTTTGAATCACAGAATTTTCAATTCCTGACAGCTTCAATAAATATGGCTGTGTGCTGGAATAACCAAACGGATCAATAGACCAGCCATTTTTCGGTATATAGTCCAAATTGTCCAAGAGCCATTGATGTCCTGTCGTCAGTTGTTGTATGATGGAGAGCCAGTGAGAATTGGCTTCATCATTCATAACCCAACCACCCGTCACTATTTCAATTTGACCTGATTTTAGTAAACTGTAAAAAAAAATTGACATTAAGTGTAAATAATTAATATTAATAATTTTATATACAGCTACAAGCATTTTCCCGCATTGCAGGGTAGTCAGAGAGAAGGTAGTGTTAAGACACTCCACTGCAGTCTTTTGCCTGTATTTGAGACATTGCACGCTGCGGTTTCTCTTGCAGCAAAGAAAAGAAATGAGAATATTTTAAATATAATCATTCTTCTGAGTGAGAATCAAACCCACAAGCAATCATGTTTGCAGTTAGACAATGTACTACTGTGGCTTTTATTATTTAAAATACAGGTTGCAGATAAACTTTTTAGCATGTTTTTATAATGCAAACATGTAGGACAGTTTTTATTTAAGCTGTTGTGTTGCTGCTTAGCTTAGGAGTTACATAAATACTTATTCATATGATTTGTGCATTTTATTTTCATTTAAAAGGTGATTTGCAATAAACATCACTACACAGCGTCAAAATGGCAATAAGCTGAATATAAATATTGGCCTAGGTGGGAATTAAACTCACAATTAGAGCTTGCACTGTAGAACTGCACCAAAATGGACTCAATGGTCATGGTCATGATGGTTAACTTCCAAATAAACTAATGAATTAACAATGTAATTATATTATATCAATAGCTTGTACCTTTGGAAAGCTGCTTTTTCCTTTTCAGTGGCATCTGTAGTCCACCAGAGTGAAAGATAACTGATTTCTGCCCAAATGAATTTCCTGCCAACACCCTCTTTTAGCTTCTCAACCATGTTTGTAAATATTGCTTTTGTTTGGGTCTTGTAGTAATTTTCAAAGGTTTTAATCCATCCTGTGTTTCAAGATGATATTTAAAAAAAATACATTATAAATAATAAAATATCATGTTCTATAACAAAGTTAAAGTATCCCTAATATTGTAAATGAAAGTATAAAGGATACTTTGAATACAAAATTAAATTATTCACTACCAAAAATGTAGGCAGGTCTATTATATTTTAACTTTACCTGGATCATTATGAGAATGAGGTACAATGTACACTTTTAACTTGTTTTTGCTACTCCATTGATCTTCTTTATACTCTATATTCCAGCCTTGCTTCCAAACCCCACCATCTACATCTTCAAACATAATTCTCTCATATATTGAAAGCATCTAAAAGATTGAATTTAGCATAAGTACAATAAAAACTTTTATTATATTAGGAATATACAAAATCATTACAAATAAGGTTAAGAAAAAAAAAGTTTTTTGGGCAATGAATTGAATATGATTCTTATTGAGTTATAAATTAAACTAGATATCAAAATATAGTCCATAATCTATTATTATATAATATTAATATGTAAAGCAAAAACTCTGCACCCCCTTTTACATAAATTATGCAGGTGAAGAAGTAAGAAATTTTTCACAATTATAGTTTATACTGTGAAGGACTAAATAATTAAATATTTTTTTAAAACATTGCTTAAAAATATATATTAAATTTTAAAAATAAATACCATATGTTTTGATATATAGATTTGTATAAAATGTCTACACATAACAAAAACAACCCATGCTTACACATCAACCCCTGTTGTATCCCTACTAGGAAAATTGAGATATAAATAAAACCAAAAGTTATTAATTATTACCTGTACATCAGTTTTAGAAGATTTGTGCAAAATAGGGCAATATGACATGTTCATTTTTTTAAACATCCTTGGAGGTTCATCACCAACAACTTTAAATTCTCTAATCTTATGTTCTTTGTAGACAGGCTTGGGTCGCTTTTGAGGAGGATGAAATTCTACAGAATGTTCTACTATCTGGTTCATTGCACTCTTAATTTCTCCGACAACAGCATGATGTTGATTTAACTCATTTTCAATGTTACGAAGCTTTGATTCAAATGATGACCATTTATTCTGAAATTTTTTCTTAGTCAATAATTTATAACTATCACTTTATAATAGAAATACTGGTAAATTTAGTATTATCAAAAATTGTGCAACATATGTTTAGCTATCAATTAGCCTGCCTTAATTTTTGATACTAATCATGATAAAGAAAGGATTCTTTGTAAAAAATGGCTGAAAATATTAGATCTCAATAAATTTTGTAACATATGTTTAGCTATCAATTAGCTTGCCTCAATTTTTGATACTAATCATGATAAAGAATGGATTCTTTGTAAAAAATGGCTGAAAATGTTAGATCCCAATACTTACATCATCAGGCTCTACCATTGCAGGCTTGATACTAGGAAGCTTGAAGCTGAGATCCGTAACAACATATAAAATAAATATAAACGCAATTATGCATGTTGCCCAAAAAAAGGCTGATAATCTCCTCAGTCTCATCTTGGCAAAGCCTATTAAAGTTCACTCCCTAAACTATAATTAGAAGTTTATCAGCCACATAATGGTGATATTATTATTAAATATTTTGTTATATTAACTTTTTTATTTTGATTTTCGTGGTTCCGGTTAATCAGGTACTGTCTGTTAGTTAGCCATTTTCTATAACAAATAGTCACCAATTCACCACTTCACACAACGCCACAATGTTATCGACAAATTATTATTATTATTATGTTATTTTATCGGTACCATAGCGTAATTTACTATATTTTCAATGATTTTTATTAATTTCTTACGATTCGAGATATTTTTCTGTCGTTCAATTCTTACGTCAAACTTGTTTTGATAGTCTATCATTGACAATTATAAAATGAGACAAATTCTAGAAACAAAGAAAATTATTTAAAATTCGTAAATCCATATGTAAATGAAACGAATTTATGATTTATATTTTCTAAATATTGAAATACTTAAACTTTAAAAACATTCATAACTGGTAAACGATTTGAACAGTATCCGAACATCTTATCCTATTGATCCTGCAAAACATTTGATAAACGTCAACAACAAATTAAACGTCAAATTGTTTGTGCGTGAAAATGGCGTCAAAGGAATCTCTTGATGTAAGTACAATAAATTTAGATTTGCATTGAGCATTTATTATTTTACTCGTTTAAATGGTCAATGATTGAATGTAGTCGGAACTTGTATTAAATAGATACGTAAAAAAATTGTACAGCCTGAGAAAATCGATTAAGACCACGCCCAACATATACGTTACTGTTTTCCAAAATTTTTGCGGCTTTTTAAACATTTACTGAATTAACATAATACAATACGAGTTTATTATAAGAAATACATATTGTGTTAATATATTTGTGGATATTCTCACGTTAAATTAATCTAAGAAATAATAATTATTTAAAATAAATGCTTCCGCTTTTTAACGTATATGTTGAATTTGTAATATGAAAATGAAATGTAAAATTTATTTCATTTGTTTATAAATTTAAAATCTAGTTCAATGTCGATATTCCTAAATGAGGCGAAGGTTACCTTTATATAAAACTGTAGTTGCAATACTTCATGCATTGTAACTATCTAATATTCCAGTACTGGCCTTAACCAAGTCAAATATTTTGTGTACCATAGTAACATCTATATTCTTATTATTTAGTATCTTGAAATGTATTTATGTATAATTATCCAATAAGAAATGTAAGTTATATCAGAATTTATTCTTGTAATTATTGAGGACCATTTAATGAAAAAAAGACAACTTATGACATTTTGTAGTCATAAAACATAGAAAAATTCATATCAGGAATATTTTTCCACTACTTACTTATTAATCAGTTTCATATAAGAATATATAAATGAATGTTATTTGCGTTAAACTTATCTTATTTCCATTAAAAATAACAATTTATATAAAAATAAAAACCTTTAAGTAAATTTCAGTGGTATAATGAATACTATGTGTGGATGATGCAATTCCCTTTGTTCTCCACTTTACACTCAAAATCAGATATGGTGTACTGAGTCGCGGAATCAATAACTTATTAGGTACCAGTGTGTGAAATGTAAACTATTTTAAATGTAATCAATCCCCTGAGTGTGAATCAAACCTACAACCAATCACACTTTCAGTCAAATGTCCCACTGCAACATGATGGACTCAATTGCAAAAAACGGAAAATATTTTTATTAAATATATGACTAAAATAACAATAATTTAAGTTTATTACATAAAAATTAAATACAACCTTCTAATAAGGTCTTATCTGCTAGATAGATCAAATCAAAATTTGACTTTTAAAGAGCTATTACAATGTAAGCTGTTAAAATTCACAATTAAACTGAAATAGGAAGAACAAATTATTTGATTTAACATTGTATTGTTCTGAAATATAAAAAGAATATGTTTGGTTATTCACACTAATAAAAAAAAAACTGACTTTTGCAGCTAAAACTATCATTAATTCTAGTAGATATTAATAGCAAAACTTATATTAATGTTATTTGTATAATTTTACCAACTTGACAAACCGCGTATGCAGCCTTGCACGGTGTTTAGCGCAGTTCGATACGGACCACCGCCAATTGACCGCATCCGCATTTGTTGTCAGACGACACAAGCTTGCTCGAAGACGCGTTCATCTTCATCCAAGGTTACCTCGTCGACATAGGAAAAATACTCACATGAGCGAGTAGGTTGCATTTTATTGCGGACATATCGTTCTTAATGTAAATGTTCATTTTGCTCTATATTTCAAAGATCATAACTAAAAGCTTCTGTTACAGTAAACCTGTTTTTTTTTTTACTTATTATAAATAAAATAACTATTGAACACATTGATACTGTGTATTGCATAATCGTTATATCTTGTGTGCATATTTATCGAGCTTCTACTGGATGCGATTACTTGATTCAATATGCACATTAGTATCACGTGAATAAAATGACCTTACCAACCCATTTCAATATTGTATTGTCCACTATACACACATAAAATGAATAGGATTGTTAGCATGAATTAAATTTTAGCCTTTTTGCGTATTATAGTATTAAAACCATATGAACTGTGTAAAGAATGGAATTTTATACGCTTTTTCACTACAACTCTATTGTAGATATTTAGAATTAGCTTAGCTTAAAATGCTTCAACTTTACATATGTAAAGTTGAAGTTGATTCATATGAATTTAAACTTTCATTTATACATTTAAAATTCATAAACGAGATTTTGATGTAGATTATCATAATTGAGGCAAATAATTGGTAACATTTATATTATAGTGGGATTATGTAAACTATTGTAACTGGAATTCTAATTTATTCGTCAGTCTTTATAGTCTTTACCCTAGTATATTATAATAACACTGATTACATTTTTATAGTACATTACTAGCGTTAAAATTGATTGCGCCCTATCGAATGCTTTCATCGAAAAAACATCAATTTCTATGGTTTCCACGGTAACGCTTAACCACCGATAATATACTTATAAACTTCAATGAATACGCTAAGTGAGGCTTTTAAATAAAAAAATTACTTTCACTTACAATAGTTTGGAACATGATTTACGAAGTTTATAAAATCAGAATAGGTACGATGCAACGTCTATGACAGAGTGGACTTACCTAATCGATATCGTTTAGCGTACTTGAAGGAGTCTAGGAGATGAGAGATTTAAATCCCATAGAAAAAAATAAACATATACATGGCAACCAAGACAAATAATATTTATTATGTTCCGTTAAAAAAGACTTTGAATTTAATTTCCTTTAAACCTAGAAATATTTATATCTTAAATAAATATTGATTTAAAAATAAACATACATCATGGTAGTTAGGCGCATTGTCTCGCATAGGCTAAGGCCCTCTTTGCTGACGCAAGTGATGGTACTTCCCGTAGGATGTCGGGAATGAGAGCGTGTCCTTATAAAACTGTCGTGGGTAGCCGCTGGCGACTAAATCCGGTCGACTGTAATTTTAATATTTAATATACAATTTAAGTTTTATTACGAATATTAAATACAGTTACCATCGCGATGTAGTGAGACAGAGTCTAACTGGTATTGGTTGTGGGTTCCAGTCCCACTGACAAAAATACAGATGTATTTATCTCAAAATTAGGCTTTTAAACAAGATGTGGGTCCTCCTACAATCTATACAAATGTTTTTTTTTTAACTTATCATAATAAGGATAATACACCATTAATGATAACAATACTACTAACGTCATCATACTTAGTGTTAAAGGTATACTTTGTATGACAAGTGACAAAATGAATAAAATCTTTAGTTTATGAAGTACCTTGAAAAATTGTATGTAATTACCTACTATTTGATTGTAAGCCAATAGCTTATTTTTCTTAATTGTTTTCCTTCTGTAATATCCCTCCTACATAAACTATAACTATTAGAATAATGAGATTATTTCACACAGAAATATCGATTTTATCTCACTTCATGAATGTATACACGCATTAATTATGTAAAAAAGAAATGTTTATTTGACTATTCCACCTGTATGGTCGACATATTACAGGTATTCACTTAGAATAAAACCGATTCCAAACCTATAAAAATGCGGCAGCTGATGGCAAAATCGATTATGGCTCATGCCGAATGTTCCTAATTTCGTATAATACTGAAGTCAAAGTAGACTCGGCGATACCAAGGCTGATATCAATAGATAAAGGTTTATACTTGCCAGACGCAGATTTTATTACGTAATGCGGTTTGAGTACCACAGGAACCCTGAAGCTGTGCGGTTACATAAGATTGCGTACGCTATTCTCACTGAGATAAGCTTTCAGATGGCAAATGATGCTTTGGACGATAAAGTTGCAGAATTTTTCAGTTCAGTTTTTTAATTTCATAAAACTGCCTTCATATTTCTAAATATACGGATGCAAGCTGAATGATTTTTATATCTTTATGCACGTCCAGCATTTGAGCCAGTGTGTCCAACTTCATTTATAATAGTTTATTGTAGTAAATATACTATTAGTCAGGTCTATTTCAGTCTTCACATTTGAACCATTTCTTGATAATTGTATAATTTTTTGTTCTAAAAATGCTTATTCTATTTCCTGTAAATAAAAGACTTTTATAGATACTAATGTATTTCTGTGTTCAGAATATTGATTTTGCATTTAGTCTAAACTAAACAGCCTTACTTACGATTGTTGCCAACAAAAGGTACATCTATTTTCACGTCCAATATAAATCAAACTTACATAAGATTTTCTTTGTCTAGTGCATCAAATATTCGTATATTTTAATGTACGAGTTGTTACGTAATGTAGTACTAAGTTGGTTTTCCCGGGCAGTTAGCTCGGTGCATTGGTCGGTAAAGGGGTCGGCATCGATCGGGGCAGCCCGTCGCATGTTCATCGGCTAGATGCACTGGCGCCAGCTAAGGGGCAGTTATATTTTATGATATCGTGTACCCCGATGGAATACAGACGTTTTCTCATAGTTTACGTAAATGTCATACGTTGATAGCCAAAGTTATCTGATTATATCGATCTTTTCTTCTCATTGTTATTTTATATTCTTGTATTCTATTATATTATTTTGTCATTAACGGTTTTTTTTTTTACGAACGGAATAATATTATCTGTATATAAAAATAAAATGTTTGAAGTTATATATAATAGATTCCCTATTTTTATCCTTGATAATACATTGAAAAGATTATTATATTCACAAAATTTTCACAATTTTGTGTTACATAAAGAAGCCAAAGTATTTCTTAATTATAGTACATCAACATTTGTTTGTTATTTAACTTAGTTTAGCCCTATGTATTAGAGAAGCGGAACCAATTATACGTAGAAGGTCAACTCACTATCCAGATTAATTTAGCGGGACATGGGCGCGGTCCTATCACATAAAATACTTTTATAGAATTGTTTTTTAGTACTTATTTAGACCTTTAAAATATATATTTCTAGTGTTTGAAATGATGAGAGAACCATATTATTCATGTTACTGTGAATTGTAAATGTAAGCTAAATATTTTAAAATCATGCTCTATTTAAATTTAAGCGTTTAAGTTCATTAAATTGGTAAATAATGTTATTAAGTATTTTTGAGAGTAAAATTCAAACAGTAACCAATAGTGACTCTATTGTATATACTATTTTTTCAATAATAGTTACTCGAATCAAAGTATATATAATATAATATAATATAATTTTCCTTACGCAAATTGAAATTTTAAAAAGACTATTTTACTTTATTTTATTTTATTAACATAAAGTAAAACTGTTTAATATAAATTACATTTATTTTCCTTTTAATGTAGGCTGGTCATAAATTCAAGGGTAGACGTCTTCGAAACCTCCGAAAATAGTTTCCGTGAATACTTCCATAACCGTTAAGTTGGTGCCTAATTTTATTACTTTTTCGTGGAAATATACCATACTCTAGACATTTAAAAAGAAAACTTCTATATATATTTTACCAAACGTTATGTAAGACTAATATTATCGTTATATGAAAAGATATCCTAGTGACACTGGTACCAACTACACTACATTGTTTTCTTATAGGCTGTTAAGTTAAAAACCCTTTTGCTCTCTAAGATATTTATAGGAAACATTACGTGATTATGTTTTCAGCTCTGTTAAGTTCTGATAAGGACTTCGATTTCCCTATTATTTTGTTACCTACATAAAACAGTATATAACTGTACAAAGAATAGTTTTAGACGCATAATTGTGTAAAATTTAATTTGTCTATATTCATTTCAATAGTAGTATGAGAACATACGAGAAATTGCTATGTAAAACATATTCTCTAAACTATACATGTATGTATATTCTTTTTCCGTTAGCCTGTATTGTTATATAAATCAGCAAAGATAGGCTAGGATATCCAGCGCTGAGAGCTTTTTCCGTTTAGCTCGAAATGAGGCTGGTGCCGTATTGATTAGACAGGACTGCTGGAGTTACATAACGCGGCGCGACGCGCTCCGTACGCCGGCAGACTATAGCTATTACTTGCTTGTAACCTAGTTTGAGAACAACCTCTTTTAACTGAAATATATTACAAGACCAGAATTTATATTTATGTATTGACGACAGAAAGAATAAAAGACTGCCTGTTTTGCGTTTAATGCAAATTGTTTCTTATATTCGCTTAATTTTGTAGCAAAAATGTAAAATAAAAGTATATTGAGTGCCATATCACATTAACTAAATTGAATATTGAGAAGCTCCCGCCCTTTCAGCTCACGATAAATAGATTATGCATTAGGGTAGAGTAGGTATAATATCTACACTTCCGTGGTTTTATTATATTACAGCCACATTTCATTTCATTTCATTATTAGGTATAATAATACTAATGACTCCCACCTCAAAATATTTAAAGGATTTTGTCCTACGTATTATTTTACAATATATTTTTTTTAATGAGAATCAAACTAACGAATATTTGTTATAATAAGTTAAATGGATATTTTAACAGAATAAATAGCTTGGTATAAATAAAAAAAAATTAATGTCTTGTAAAGTTGAACATCGACACTGTAAAACTAAATTTATAAATGTCATAGTGATCGTAAATCGTAATAAATGCTATTTCATTAGGTCATGAATGTGAATAAGTAATATTTGCTGGATCAATAACTTTGCACGATACGATACTTTTATGTAGACAGCGAGATGCATAGCCTTGTTTGAAGATTACCTACTTTAATTTTGATGGTGGTGTTTAAAACAGTGACATTTGTTGCGTTACTGGTATTTACTATTCATATACAATAAAAATACGTTTTTATACATAATCAACAATCAATAAGTCAACCGACCTCACAACTATTTTTGACGTTGGTTTCATGTTGATCTTTAATCTTTTTTTTTTTTTAAGTATTAACGTATAGGGTCTGACTGTGTCTGGCTGACGAACTGAGTAATTGTCCAATACAAGATATTACCTTATAAAAATGTCTTTATATATTTATAACAAGCTAATTGTCCCTGATATGTGCACTGTGTGTGGTTTTTTATCGTAAAAGATAAAAGTTCTATATTGCTATTAATAGTATTGCTCAAATACTATTTGGTTGCAAAAACTACAAAATTGAATTCTCAAATATTCAGTGTCGTTTGCAAAATGTTATTATAAAAGCTGGGTTTTACGAGATATTTAGTAATAAATTTATATTGGTACATTCGTATAAAGTTTGCATAAGTAAACACTTATGTATGTATATTTTATGCTATACAAATTCGTCACAACGTTGTTTTAATAAATGCTGACATTTATTTAAAATTTAAAATCCAAATAGCTTTTATCTATTGTTGGATTACCCAGATGCCGGCTAGTCAATCTCAAGAAGCTTTTGACTTATGTATTATTCTTATATACTGTTACTATATAAATGTGAAGACGTTATTTTATACATGCAAATTTCGTGAGGCCATGCCGACGCAGTGGAACAGCGTCTAAATGTAAACAGGATTTGTTGTAGGTTCGTTTCTCCGCCCTGGCGCAAAACAAAGCGCAGCGCTGAGTACCGCCACTCAACATGCAATGTCTATTTAAAATGTATAATGTTTCTTTTAATTGCGTAAACCTTATTATTCAACATAAATTAAAAAATATTATTTTTTACTATTTTCACAAAGCGGAATGAGAGCATTTCAAAATTTTATTTAAATTTGTCGACCTTTGAACTACGGTGTCACCAGCGAATCTTTATAAGGATGCAGTTATTAACACCATTTCCTTTGAACTCGCTGGTCTTTGAATTTGTGAAATTAGTTTTGTCTAGATTCTGCTGCATTGCGCAAGTGTAATGTATTCAATCTGAATCTCCTTTGATTTGACTGATGCATACAATGCAAACGTCATTCCATTTTCTGCCAGTAATGCGTTTTATTGACTGTAAATACTAGTGTATCATTTCCAAACATATAACAAGATTCTATGTTGTATATTATTATTTTTAGTGATGCTCTACTATCAACTATTTTCAATGATATATAATATGATTATAAATTAGTTTTTTTGTGTTAAGTAGGCTCTTTATACTATAATTGTAGATGACAATTAATCAATATCTTTTACTCTATAACTTCATATTTCATTTAACAATTGTTTTATTGAAAAAAGAAACAGGTTATGTAAGTTAAATTCTTCGAGATTCCATTTTCCAACAATCTCTTATGTGCCTACTTAATTGAATTAAGTAATTTTTACATTTCTGGCATCTGTTGCCTGCCATTCAAGACCTGGAGTAAAAAAATACTTACGTAAGCCGAATACATAGCTAAGTTACTATTTTTATATAAACGATGTGACCATGTTAGAACAACGATAAGATTTTTTCTTAATATACGATATTTTTTCAGCCATTGTCTAATAATTTTCCTTTAATGTTATTAGTATAATTAAGAATGCCTGCTGCACGTATAAAGTTACTTATATGAATTAATCAAATTGAAGGCTATTACGTTTTGGCAGTCTACGGTTAGCGCTAGGTAATTCGGTGACAGATGAAGCTTAACTGTTCTTTTCCTCTGACTCATGTATCTCGTACCTAAACGCAATGACAGCATCTCAAGGTTAAAATATAAAATTAATTAAATAGTCGCATTTTTTTTTACTTTTATTGCCTTAATGGTAGTGTTTGTTGCTGTTGAAAAAAATAATATTATTAATTAACAATTTAATACGGGTAGCGCAATTTTCTTTTTATTGATATTTTGGTGGAACACCAAGGTATATTATGACCATGGCAATGTCAATTATGTTTTTTGTTGTTTTATACTTAGGAGCTTAGAAATCCCAGCAGTGCAATTGTGATGATATATAATACTTTCATTCGCTAACATATTGAATAGAACTAATCCGTAATATAGCATTTGTGTACAGTATGATTTGTTTAGCACACATTTTAAAGAACTTATTTTAGGGTGTTAGGTAATGTACATTTTATCTCTTTAACCAATATTGTCTTTATTCTTATTTATTATTATAAATAGCGACCCGTTCGCGGCTTTGCCTGAGTAAACTACACGACTATAACTATTTTGTATGTTCCCCTGCCCGCGGCATAAATGACAAACTTTCCTTAAAATTATAATTTAAATTATTGGAAGTTTACCAAAATACAAAAGTGAAAACTGCATTTAAATCGGCTTATTTCTGAGCATTAGCATTTACAGACGCACAGAAAAACACATAAAAATCATTGATTTGGGTTTTATTATAATAATACTTTTTCTCATATATCTTCCATATACAGACAACGATCAGTTATATTTTTATTATATGTATAGAACTACATAAGACTATGATGGAGTTGACCTCCATTTGGGATTCATTATTTGACCCCAAATTATTATTTATTTTCACTATCACGCATCTTTCGCTATAAGCGGGCAGAATGCTAAGACGAAATTCTTTCCATTTTAGAAATAATGCATTAGCAATTGGTGAAATTGAACGCTATATATAGTATATGAATCAAACCAAAAAGCGTTAATACTGTATATTGATGCACGACGAATAGAAGGGCTCTTATGTTTATTCCTATAATATGCTAGTTGTAACCTGTATGTTTGGGAAATATAATTAAGAGAGGCTTAGTGCTCCCCGGTACTCCCCAAAGAACTAACATGCCACATTTTAGCGTCTACGGCCTATAGTTTTGGTAATGCTTTGTCTATCAACCACTCAGTAAGTAATAGAATAGTTTTATTTAATTGATTGATTGAAACAAATGTAGAGAATATTTTCATATATGTGATTTTTAATTGGAAAACTAATAAAAAAATTCGCAAAAACTAGGAGAGTTAGTTAATATTAAAATACTAAAACATCCGTCGTGTGACAAGTCTAACTTTTTTTTTGTTAAGAGAATGCTTTATAATTTTAAATCAACAACTACATATCTCAATTAAAACTATAATACAATAAACATTAGCAAGTAACTCGCTACTTGTGTTCTCTAGACAACACTAATGGACGAGTGCGTATGTTATAAAGTTGTAGTAAGTTTGTTAAAACACTTCCAAGTGGCCAAGTTGCCAGAATCTCCTGCCAAATGGCTTGTCGGAATACTTTATCGTTATTATTTCAGGCATTCAACCTCATATAAAATTTCTAATGAATTTTAATAGTAAATAAAATAAATAATTTCATAATTCATTCGTTTTGCAATATTTTAAGAACCTCACATGTAACAAAGCAAACGCGAAAAAAACTATTTCTATAGCCTTTGTGGCTATTGAACTCGCTGATTGCAAACGGATGTTGAAGGAGTCTATTCCAGTTCATGCTACTTATTGTAGGTAAATCTGGCTCAGCCTGGATTCTAAAGGATTGCTTATAAAGTGGATTCATTAATTTTGGCAGCTTAAATGTTTTCTAACATATTTTTTTACAATGTCATATTAGAAACAAGATTTCTACATTTAGAGGAATCTTGTCAATGAAGAAAGATAATTCTCTCATTCCCACGGGTCTAATATTTTGTCTGAGGGAGTATATCCTTCATACAATACCTTTGCGACGGGCCGTCAGTCTCATAATTGAATTATGTCGAGCTCGGCAATTCTCGCATGCACTTAACGCTAGCTGATTCACGGTTAGATTTACATAATATAAAATTCCCTGGACTCTGTTTAGCAGATTACCGACCCCGTACCAAATGTGATATATTCTAACACATTACTAAGTTTTTCTATACATGTAGGTAGGTCTTGAAAATATACTTTTTTTCAATAATGATTCACATCTTTATAAAAGTTTATAACTTAATTTTAAATAGGTACTCATTTTTAAATAAAATTTTACTTTCACCTTGGCTACTGCATAAAATGAAAAGTAGACGAAATCGAATTAAATAAGGTGTAACCGTAACAAATTAAAAAAATTACAGTGCTTTTATTTTGACTGGTTTTAACAAGTGCGATGTGTGCTATTTTAATAACGATGTAAGGGATTTAAAAAAATAACAAAAATGTTATTTTTGTAAACTATATTAAGGCAGGCAGAGGCAGTGACTGGCTGTAAACGCGATGGTTGTGGGTTCGATCCCACTCGGGTATGATTATATTTAAATTATTATCACCTACCTGCTTTGGTAAGTCAAAGCGTTGAGTCAACACGCCATCTCTCGAATTAAAGAGAGCTCTCTTTTGTTTTTTTTTAGTTAAGCTTATATTATATTATATTGTCTCTATTTCAGAGTTCCATTTAATATGGTCCATACTTTTAATTTTAACAAACGCGGGCAAGTTTGAGTTTGAAAGCTTTACAAATAACGCACACAGCCAGCCCATTACAGTTAAATATATTTTATTTAAATGTTATTCTTTAACGGTAAAGGTCTGTCCAAAAAAAATACTTTATGGAGATGTAGAAGTAATAGGATATGAATGTATATATATTTAAATTCTTGTCTGTCTGTTTGTACACCTTCGTAATTACTGGACAGATTTTAATGAACCTTTTTTGGGATAGGTTTTAAGCCTAGACAGGACTTAAAGATAATACAGTGAAGACAGAAGAAGTAGTTTAGTGTGATGAACATTATCTGTTAACATATAAAAATTAACGAACTCGAAAATCTGATGAAAAATCATAATAGTCTAGCTAAAGTATAAGAAATCAGTAAATGCAATGCATTAATCATTTAATAAAAACTGTTTAATGTGATAGGCATTGTCCATTGACATAAATATTAATTTAAGATGTGTAAAATCTGGATTTTTCCGGAACTTAGAAGCAAGAAATTTACCACCTTAACGAAAATTATAATTATTTTGGGTTTCAATGCCAAAAGATAGAAAATGGAAGTAGTATGTCGAAAGTTTACCCTAACAGAGTTGCGGACATCAACTAGTTTTAAATATAATCAATCGAAATAAGCAGAAGCGCCAATGCAAAGTTTTATAAATAATTAAGTAAAAGGCCTGAAACTTCAGTTTATACTCAAATGTAATTGTATTGAGTATTACCGTTTTTTATCTGACTTCACTGAAGAATTATAAAACTTGCTAAAGCACAAATGTGCATGTTATATGATCATTAAAATAGCACAAATCTTTTTTAAACATTTATAGTTGCCGCGCTATCTCTCTCGCGAGGTACTTTAATCAATTGCAAGAAGAACGTTCAACTTTAACCTACTTATTTTTCGCACATTGCGACTGCGCCCTGTTTCAGCGGACATTCTTCGCTTGTAATTGTACCTAAAACTTAAAAAAAAACCGTACACAAGTAGCTCCTTTAGGTGTGTTCGCACTGGTCAATAGTTTATTTTATGATTATTATTCTGTAACCAAATGAAAGTCTAAAAGACTCGCTGTTTTGCGCATATGCGCTTAAACATTTATTGCGATGTTATCACAGTATTGTTACATTTAGTATTATTGTATATGATGAAAACGAAAATATACATATATATATATATATAGACCTTTGCGTCGCCTGTACTGTTTTGATAACAAATAGTAATACAAATAAAAACTTTACTCATACTACTCTGGCTTACTATTATGGAACGAGAACATTACATTTAAAAGAATAAAAAAATGTATATATTAAAAAAAATACTTGGCTTGGAATTTACTGAACAGCGAGTGTCGTTCCGTTTTCTGCTAACGTTATATAATTTTTCACACATGGATTTAATGCCTACAGGTTTTATTGGCGTTATAGTTATGATGGTACCAAATGTTATTATATTTTGTTTCAGTTATTCAACTATATAAGTGTATATCACATCTTTACTTAATAGTATTTAATTATAAGGTTTTAATATGTCAAAAATAGTAATATTCGATAAATTTTGTTCGAAGATTCGTGCGTGAATTTAAAAAATTGCGCACGTTACTAGTGCGCAATTTTTTAAATATTTCAGTGAACTATAAATCATATTTATCTGTATATATGTATACTAATAAACTTCCTTTGACTTCACCTTCAGCACGTATATAAAGCGAGTGAATCAACACCATTGGCTTAGCAACGGCCATGATGAATATGTTTATATTCAATCATATTCGTTTGCTCTATAATAATTTCATTGACTGAAATCTGTTATAGAATGTTAGGAGCACTTAAAATTTGCTTTTATGTAGATAGGTGATTCGTTTGTAAAGCATATTCCTGCCATTTTGTATGGTAAAGCTAACTGATATCTTGAAATGTTAAGAGAAAAATTAAGAACATAGGTAGTACTTATTTAATTTCATAAATTAGTAAAATTTATTTGTGTTTTTCAAGAAAATCTTATTTACAGGTTTTATATTCTATTTTTATTGCTTTTTTGCGGAGTAGCATATTCAAGTCTTGTCTAGTCTAGTCAGGAATTCAAAATATTTCCGATTTAGACTTAAAATGATTTTCGAAGTGTAACACTTAGGTAAGCATCTGAAAACGCTTAAAAGAAATGTGAGGCTATTAACATAACAGATATGTTGGCTATTTTACAATAATATTGTTGTTCAAAACTGCTCTTTAGTTTTTTTTTATTAGGTAAAGTTAATTAATAAAATTACCCAAAAGCAAAAAAAAACAATGAAATTCCTTTAACAATTTTACAGCTACAGCTATACTATTAATAAATTACTCCAATAATAAAATTGTTTTTAAATTACGTAAAGATATATTTTTATTGTTTTCATATGTATTTAAGTTAATTTGCAGTCAACCAGAATTGATAAATGAGCTGCGATGATACGAATGTTGCTATGCTTATACAATGGGTTAATGCACTTAACTCATATATTCCTCCTCAAAGCAGTTTTAGCGACTTCTGTCCGATACTATAATACCCAAAGTGGTTATTGAATTACCATAGCTTCGACATTTTGTATTGTTATTAAAAATCACAACACTTTTTAAGGCATGAGTTTAAATCAAGCAAGAAATAATTCTAGGGCATACTCAAGACAAATATAATTATCTAGTGTAAGAGCCAATTATAAATTGCATGAAGTTAAATTTTCTTAAACTATTTTCATTTTAAAAAAAATTGTTGGGCGTTGCCTATCGTTAAAAGTTCAGCAAACTCGATCCAGAAAATGCAAACCATTGTATTTTTCTTCTAGATTCACTATTATTTAAAATAAAGTACTATGAGCAGTATATAATATTATACAAAACTACATAAGACTTGTGGAAACGTGGTTTAGTTACGTCATAGTCAGGTCTTTTAAAATCTAGATGAACTTACCCTAAGGGTTTGTAGTAAGATGTTATTCAATATTTTATTTGTAAAGTACCTTTCAGATTACTATTTTTATCTCGTTCGAACAATGACATCAGGTTGACCTCTGTAATATTTTTATCAAATTAATGTTATTGTTATTTGCATATTATTTCATAATTACATTTTTAACTGGTATATGTCGATTTAAATGTTTTTTTTATTGATTTGCGTGCTAGATTGAATTTGTTTTATTTCATAAAATGTGAACGAAAGCTAATGTAAAGTTTGTTTAACAGAAGACTATGAGCTATATTCAGTTCTTTCTACATTTCAATTGAATGAATTAAATTAAACTAAGCATTGACACTTAAATATAAATTACAAAATAGGCAATACAATCTGTTTCCTTAAAAAATGTGATAGAGATCCTTGTATTGTTTTTTTTTGCTTTATTTTTATATTTTTGTTTGTCAAATAATTGTCACTAACCGTGCTAGAAATTGTATTTCTATTCGTTCAATAAAGAAAAGTACATATTATTTAACAGATACTACACTACTACTAGAAAACTACTGGTACTAAAATAAACCAGAAGTAATATCCTATTTTTATAAATAGTCGTATATTTGATAATGTATTTATATACATTATCAAATATACGACTTTTAAATAAAATATAAGTTAATATCAAGTTGTAGCTGATTTTATTTTTTATAAAATCTGGTGCAGTAGGCCAAATAACTTCAGGCTTCTTGCACAGCATGGAAGCGTATTTTTATGATTTTAACTCACATTATATCTGAAGTTATATATACAATACAATACTAGTTAGCTATTACAATTATCGTTTACAAGAACTATTAATAAAATAATTGATGTTGATAGGGCAGTATTCGCGATAAGTTAGGTATGTGGCATGGCGGCGCAAGCAAGAGGGCAAACGGCGCGCGCCGACTCCGCTTATTGATCGTGGAGAATGACGCCCGGGGTGACCCAAATAGAGCCTCCGTGCGCCCCCATCCTCAAACCACATGCCACTACCTTATACCCTCCGCCCGACACTGTTCCACGATGAATTTTCATATCAGCCGGTTTTCTATGCCGAAGGAATGGCCTCTTGCTCTATCGCTCATACTAATGTCTTACATAATACATTACGGACGCCTTGTTCAATTATCATCACTTTTTGTCTTCTTAAGTTTGACATCTTTGATATATAACTAACTGGAATAGGGTTATTAAACCGCCGTAGACTTTGATAATTAGACAAAGTTGTCAAAGTATTTGTCATTAACTAAATAAAAGTTAATTTTGACTTTCTTAAATGTAATAATAATATAGGTACATTGGAGAACATGCTCTATCATTTCTTTGGATAATTACCAGCCCAATATTAGTGCATGCGTAGTTTAGGTGTATAGATTTCTCAACACAATACAGCCCATCAGTAGATGCAATTTGGATCGATGTGTGTGGTGGGCGTTTGTGATAGACCACAACGTAAATGTATATATTAATATATTAAGTTTCTATATGTTTACTGAAATACTTAGTTATCCTATGATTTATCAATGTGCCGTGCTATCCATTATTTTATACTACTAAAGTTCGTACTGTTATTTACACATATTTTGAATTTCTATTGAACTAATTTGTTAGAATCCCTAACGCACCTATCCAATTGATGGGACAGTTGGAAAGTGTATGGTTGGTTGTATGCGCCATGGTTGTGGTTTCCATCCTTGATCGGGGGAAATAAGTAAAAATATCATCGCTTATAGGTAGTAATAGTTTTATAACTTTTAAGCAAAAAAAATAAAACTGACGATAACTTAGTGAAATTAGTAAACGAATACGCAATCATCAACCATTTTTCTACCTTTAGGGTTAAAATTTTTGTACAAAATCTTTACAAACCAGCATTGGAGTACATATCCTTTACATATATATGAAATAATTATTAAAATTGGCCTACTCTGTAGCAAGTTATGCATTGTCTAACAAAATAAAAAAAATTTAATTAGACAGCACACGTAGTTATCATCGACAATTATCTACGCCACAAAGGTGATGCGAGAGAATGGCAGGCAATCGGTATTCAGATTGAAGTAGAATTATAGGTGTAAATATTTTATGAATTAATATTAATTATTGTAATTTAAACATTATGTACAATAATTTATATGTAAACTACGTCAGTTCTATAATTTTAAATTGTTTTCTTAAAATCTTACGATACATTAGTAGTACTAAGTTAAAGAGTGACCAATTGTGACTCATTGAGAGCCCCTTTGAATATGTACGTGCCTTTAAGCAATGCTTCAGTTACTAGTAAAGGGCGCCAAATTAAAGGTCAAGACAAAATCATGTCTAATCTTTATCTTAATTTGATTTTCAGTATGAACTTATACAAATTTATAATCATTTTGAATATGCCAGTTTTTTTTGTGTAGAATATACTAACAAAATACAACAGATAGATTTGAATTGTAGAACATTAATATTATTAGTATTTTGTAATATTAGTTGTAGTAGTAGTATTGTGTAGTTTTAACATCACATGTGATTCTCTATGGGAACCTCTTTGTAAAAGGTGCTCTGGTAATTTTATTGAAATGTTTTTTGACGAAGACTTCAATAGAATTTATAATTTCATTCAATTTAAAGACATTGTTTAAAAATGCGAATTGTGTGTAAAAACAACCAATATTCAACTCAAACCTCGCAGCCGATATTTAACTCAAATTGAAATTAAATATTTAAGCAGAGGACTCACTACGTGCATAAATGGTGTGGGGCGCGCTGGCCGTTGGCTAGCAACTGCGCTACGACCTGGCACGTCTATATTTGCTGACGTGTAATTACGCGAGGAACGACGTCAAGTGCCGGAAATTAATGTCTGACAGGTGGCGCCCTCTCACGTTGGAAGGAGAGCTATTATATATATGATTATTGCGCAGTTTGACGAACCGGATGTAGGATAAATCATACTGTAAAACAATAAAATAACGTTAATCTAATTCATTAAGAAAATATTTGTAAATTTATGTATTTTAGAATATTATATTCGTTACATTATTGTTTATTACATAATAACTCGCTGAAAACGGTAACTTCACTGAACACATTGAGCACTACATATCGTATATATATATATTAACCAATTTACGTTCAAAATATTATCGTCATCATAATCACATAGGGAATTTGGTACTAATTTAGTATTGGCAATGCAAAGATAAAGATAAACTGCTACGATTTCGGTGACGCTACGCTTGCTACGTAATATGAAATAAAAGCCTTTTATAATTTATGGAATCGCTAAGTGTGGAATAAGTAGTATTAAATTAACGACTGTGAAACTATTTTTGTTTTCGTTTTTTTTTATTCACATAGAATTGCTTCTGAACATATAAAAAAAATTATTAGGTAAGGGTTAAGCTTAAAATAATTATTATGTAATTTAAATTATTTTCTTGTGGCTATTATAGGTCTAGACTATATCAATCTATAATTATATCCGTATTTCCCGTAGAAAATATTAAGCATTTTAAAACAAAGTACGAAGAACAACAAAGAAATATGTGTGTTACGTAACAAAGAAATGAACAAAAGTTTAGTGCCTAAGCTATTGGAAGTTTCCTTCATTGATTTTTTATTTAAAGCTTTTCTTATACGAGACTCGTACATTTGTCTTATCAATAAGTACGTTTATTTTATGCTAATTTTAAAGATAATAATACCCCTCTTGGTTTCTGTCGTATTTTTCCTTTAAGAGATTCTAGTTAAATGTTAAATAAATTTGCTTAAATCGCTTATACAGAAGATAAAATACCGTCCGACCAATAAAAATTCTAATGTACTATTACTTATTAATAATAACATATTTCACCGTGTCCAAGTTAGACAAAATAGAAAAATAGTACAACTCTACATTGAAGTTTTTTATGCGCACTTACTATTCTATTTCATTATAATATCGCGTAATAAAATTTAGGCAAATGGATTTCGCATAAAAGTACATGTATCTTGTTCATAAATAGATTGAAACTATGACCTCGATTTTTGCTACTACATATAATGTATATTATATGATTTAATAAAATATTACAATATTGCACTATACAAAATTTATTTTATATAAAAATATCTCACTATGTTAACTATAATCATTTTATAATTAAATTAGTTGTAGAAAAAAAAGTAGAAAGTGAGAAATAGTAGCAAAACCAACCCAGGACACACCCTTCTTCAATTTTAACCGTTTGAGAGAAATGGCCGGAACCAAACGCGGTGCTTTGTCTACTAGCATAAATATTCATATTTAAAGAGGGGATCGAACCCACAACCATCGCATCAATAGTTAGACATTCTACCACGATGGCCTTAATAATATAATCATATTTTTTAACACCATCTCGTTTAACAAAGATCCTCAATATCTTTTCATGGGAATCTGTTGATAACAGGCTGAATACAGATTTACGTAAGAATATAATGATTCAATTTCAGATTTTTTAAGATATATGACTTGAACTATGTTTTACTTCTATAATATCTATGGCGGCTGTCATCGTATGGGTTGTGGAAGGTTACGTTACGGGCGGGCGGCGCGGTGCGACGGCGGCAGAGGGCGCCACGCGCAAGTCTTTGGGATGCGCGCGACGGTGGCGGCGGCGCTGGCGTCGTGACGCAGTGTGACGTCAGTGCGCCGTCGGCTCAATAAGAGCCAGCTCTGTCCTCAGTCGCCGCCCGAAACAGGCCGCCGAAAGTCGCGCCCTACGCGCCTCCTCCTCCCGTGCACTTCTTTCATACCGGGTTTTAGTTTTATACCATAATGACATAGCCCCAGTGTCGTGCGACAAGACGACGTGAAAGCGCACACATTTTAGTTTTTTATTGAGGCGAGGAAGCCGTAACGGTCTCCATTGTTGCAGAACTAGCGACGATCTACTCTCATTCCATCTAGGAACGCAGAAGAGACCAGAAGGCGGTCTGCTCTTTTAATTCCGCCTTTACATAAAGACTAGCTAAAATGGGCGAGGTGAGTGCAGTGCGCTTGCAGTAGTGGTTATATGATTGTTTTTTTAAATAGTTTCCTAATAGCGTGGTATTTTCGCGAAGATGTGAGTGCATGTAGCTGACAGTGAGTGTGGAACAAGTCCCAACTACAAGCGACGTCGTGGTCATTAGCCATTTTCGTTGCCTGTGTAATGTGCTCGCTTCCAACCATATCCTTTACAGCCACAAGGCAATTCATTTGCACGTCTCATTTTGCCTTTGTTCCTCAATAGTTCAAGAGCTAAGTAATTGATTGCGCACAAATTAGTTTAGGTTTTAATTTGAACATAATCGCTTAGGCTTGCGTCAATGACTTTTTTCTACATTATATTGTAGTTTAAACGTTTTAAATATTCCTATATAAGTCCTAGTTCTTTAGCTACGAAAATAATTTAAAATGTTAAGCATCCGGAGAATGTAAAAGGAGCAATGTGTAGAAGACAGCGGCGGTCGAGTTGCGTAACAGCTCGTATCGATCTGTGCGGCGAACGAGACACTTTGCTTTGTGGTCTCCTCATATGCCATCTAAACAATATTTGCGACAATGGTTATCCTAGAGTTCCTTTTTTGAAGAATACAATTATTTTTATTAAATACTATTTTTTATTAAATATAACTTGTTTAAATAAGTTCGTTAAGTAATCTCTTAGGCATTAAAACTCCAATTGAACAAAAAGTTCAGCAGTGCGACTTTGACTTCAATAGTAAATTTATTATAAGACTATATAATATTATTAAATAATATTCTTGTATAATAATATTTTTTGAAATGACACCTTTTAATTTTTTTTATATGATTGAGCGTAGATTTTTGAATTTAAAAAGATTAAAAGCAGAGATTCTTTCATTTATGGAATATGAGGCAGTCAGAGCAGAGAACCGAAATGTCTCCTTTAAATGTTACGAGGCGTCCTGAAGGAAGTAACTAAACTGGTAGTCGCGAGAGGCGGCTGCGGCTCGGACACGAGAACTAGATATATAAGAGCACCGAAGGTTTATTAGAAAATTGCCTTGTCATTATGTCATTTAAATCGCATAGAGTGCCGTCGTTCTATTGGAGTATTTCCTTTATCCTTTATGACGATACACAAAGTACTCCTTAGCAATTAGGTTCCTAGACTCAATCCTTCAAGTTCAAAATTTGGAAGTCGGAAATATTACAATTTATTAATATCTTCAAATTGCTACTATGATGACTTTCTTTTTATTCAAGACAGCCTATTTCCCGATTGCCACTATGTTGTAACTTTTAATTTCTAGTAATGAATAGCAGCTTTAACTAATAACTACTAGCAGAGCACAATCGAACTCAATATTCAGTAACATGAGAACAACCGAGATGAGATACTTTTATTGATTTTATATAAGTATTGTTTTTGCTGCAGTACGTCAATTAGTAATTTTTAAACAAAGAAATATCCAATCCTTTTAATAGATTCATCAAAATATTAGTAGTATATATGTAATGCTTTCTTCTAGGTCGAGTCCAACTTATGCATTAATTATCTGTTAATAAAATATCTCAATTACCTGGAGAACACTAACCTCATTATCTATTATTAAGAATAATTAAATTCAGTTATGTTATTGTTTTTGTATATGTTATCTGTGCAATTAAGTTGTAATAAAACTTATGAAAAATTTTAAAACAAAATTGGAAGGCAATCATAATTGAGTGCAATAACTCTTTGTCGCAATTTTGGATATTGCGTATTAAAGACAAAATGTTATAAAAATTACATAATTGGAGATTGAGAATCAAGAAAAAAAAAAATGTAAAAATATATTAATGCCTAAATATGTTTTACCTTTTCTTATTAATGCCGAACTTCTTAGCTATGATGACGCACACCGTACATCACAGCATATCAACAAACACACGTGAATCTGGCTACTAATAGTGTTCTGGCAGCGGTCATTATTATTATAATTGCACGTCGGGAATCACGCGTTGAGCGGCGCGACGCCGCCTTAGTTAAAAATAATTGTCTCATTCACATGCGTGGTACTACTACGATAGTAACCACAAATTTACGGTATTAACCAGTTCGTGACCGTCGCAATGAAATTCTAATCGCTAAAACTATTTTTGTATCTCTAAAAAATTTCATTCATGTTTTAAGTGTGCCCAAAAATTATTAGATTCGTAATATTTGACGTTTAAATCATTAGGATGAAAATATGAAAAAAATTAAATAAGTAAAATTTTGAATAATTTATCGTGATGACTGCAATCTGGCAATCTTTATTCAAGCCATTTATGTAACCCATTTTGTTTGTGTTAAAGTTGAATAAAAGGGGCCATATCTACTGAAACACATTATTCTCTTCGGCTGCGGCTATAACGATATTTTATTTAATACGGAACCGGATTTTATTTTTCATCAGATATTCCGGTTCAACCTTTACAGAGATTATAGAATGCGTGGTCGCCGGGGCCCGGGGGTGGCAACCTTGTCTTTTAGCTATTTATGTCGAGGGTAGCGGGGGTTAGGTCGCACTGCGCAAGCGTCCTGCGTGCGGCTTATATAACGAGTGGAGCACGCCTTATTTTCTCCCAGTGTGCAATTGAATTTCCATTTACATCGCGTACAATCATTTCTTTTAACTACAATCTTTTGTATATTGATTAGAAAGAGACAGTATTTTGAAGCTTTTTGGGATTTTATTAAGATTTCTTGAACGTATCAAAAATTACTGACAAAGACTTATTTTACATCCTATACGTGTTCCAACTTTAACCTTCATTGGGATTCAGGGCGCGGTTTAATGAGGGCCGTAATGAAAACGTTCATCAATTATCGACGGTGACGGCCGGGTTGTTTATGGCACTACTGACGCATTTAGCCTCAGTGACATTATGGCTATTTTCCCACTGCATTATCGTTATTGCTCCCGTAAGCCGTAAGCCATGCGATTTTCCTGACGGCAATAAAAGTAGGTCATAATTCATTCCATGCGCAGTTATTCCCAAATGATATTCGAAACCAGCGCCGACGGGTGTTACTTTAAAACGAATTTAGTTTGAATGAATGCGCATGTGTAGTGGGGCAATATTGCACAGAGTTGCGCGGCGCCTTTGCTTAGTATTGTCGCTGTCAGGTTCGCACACGCAACTAGTTCAGTTCAATTGAGCGTCATTGAGCCGGTGATCCCTAACAGGACTACATAGCAGGTCGTCAAGGTTACACTTCTCGGACACGCTCGCTGTTGCTGTGTGCTCGACTCTTGACAATAACTACAGTGTACACGTATAGTCCGTAGTTTACAATGGTAATTGAAAAAACTTAATAAAGTCCAGCACGTTTCATTTGTGTGTCCCTTCAGTTACATTTCAATAATTTTTGTGTCTGACTTCATCATGTATGCTGGTTTTTTTATTTTTTTTATGATTATTTTACCTTAAATAGATACTTAGGCCATATGAAATATATGGCTTTATTATAGTTCGCGTTTTTCATGTGTTTTATGTCACCAAGTGATTTTGTATTAAAAAAAATTGTGAAATTGAAATGCTTAATACAAAATTAATTGGTACGCTACTCATCCTCACTTCACTTAGTTTCAGTGCATGGCCCTAAGGCCGCCTTGTAGAATGTGTCTATCCCCTAGTTATGTTTGCAGCATGGCCGTACCGACTCGTACCGTGTCGCCACCATCGGCCCCATAAAGGATGATAATAGAACTGCTGATGGACAGTATAAGGTTTTTAATTTGCATTATCACCTCATAATGGCCTTGCAAGTGATAACTGATATTTGGTCTCTTGTACATTGAGAGCCTGTCAATTGCCGCTTCTAAGCATGTATTAAATCATTATTATTCATATGTTTTTTTAATGCTTCTTTTGCACTAAAATGGTAACAGTTCATATTTATTCACTAAATTATTAACTATGTTGTAAGAAATTTAAATAATTTATTTTGTGCTTGATTAGTTTATTTAGATTTACATATAAATGGGATTTATATTTCATAGACTCGCCGGAAACCACCTGCGAAGAAGCGGAAACCAGGAGATTTAGATGATCTGAAGCAGGAATTAGATATCGACTACCACAAAGTAACTCCCGAAGAACTTTACCAAAGATTTCAGACACATCCCGAAAACGTAAATATTAGATACTGTACTTATAAGCGTTGAAATGTAACCTGTATGATAGCAAGTTACCAAAGTAATATTTTTTGACAGGGACTTAGTCATGCAAAGGCGAAAGAAAATCTTGAACGAGATGGTCCAAATGCACTCACACCTCCAAAACAGACACCCGAATGGGTGAAATTTTGTAAAAATCTGTTCGGCGGCTTTGCTTTATTACTGTGGATTGGTGCTATTCTTTGCTTTATTGCCTACGGAATTCAGGTATGTTCAGCTGTCCATGTTAACTTAAGGATTTTAGTTTCTACTCTTAATAATAACAAATACTCTTTGCAGGCGAGTACCGTCGAAGAACCAGCAGATGACAACTTGTACCTCGGAATTGTATTAGCGGCTGTGGTTATTGTTACCGGTATCTTCTCGTACTATCAGGAAAGCAAGTCGTCTAAGATTATGGAATCCTTCAAGAACATGGTACCCCAGTTCGCCACCGTTATTCGTGAGGGAGAAAAGTTAACGCTTCGTGCTGAAGACCTAGTGCTTGGAGATATTGTTGAGGTTAGTGATTCTTAAAGGTCAAGAAGCTAAGTACCTATTCCCAGAAATTGTGATTTTATTTAACGCATAATTTTCTGGCCACAGGTTAAATTCGGTGACAGGATCCCAGCTGATGTCCGTATTATTGAAGCGCGTGGCTTTAAAGTAGACAACTCCAGTTTGACCGGCGAATCTGAACCACAATCTCGTGGCCCTGAATTCACCAACGAGAACCCCCTCGAAACCAAGAACTTGGCATTCTTCTCCACCAACGCTGTTGAAGGTACTGCTAAGGGAGTAGTCATCTGCTGCGGTGATAATACGGTAAGAATACTTATAGAACTTTTACTATCTTGAAACTTGTTTAAATATTATAATTCTTGTATATTTTGATTATATTAATGTTCTGCCACTCTTGCCAGGTCATGGGTCATGCCGGCTTAGCGTCAGGTTTGGATACTGGTGAAACTCCCATTGCAAAGGAAATCCATCACTTTATTCACTTGATCACAGGAGTGGCCGTGTTCCTCGGAGTTACTTTCTTCGTCATTGCCTTTATACTCTCGGTTACCATTGGCTTGACGCTGTCATTTTCCTTATTGGTAATTAATACAACATTTCTTCAAAATGTACCTATCATATATAATGAATTAGGACTGTATTAATCTAACTAAATATTATTTCACAGGTATCATTGCTTAGCTAACGTACCTGAAGGCTTACTTGCGACTGTAACCGTATGTCTGACCCTCACTGCCAAACGTATGGCTTCCAAGAACTGCCTGGTCAAGAACTTGGAGGCTGTCGAAACCCTCGGATCTACATCTACCATCTGTTCCGATAAAACTGGAACCCTTACGCAGAACAGGATGACTGTTGCTCGCTTATGTGGTTTGACAACCAGATCATTGAAGCTGACACTACTGAAGATCAATCTGGAGTACAATATGGTAATACAAAAAGCTAGCGAACTAGTTTACAAATTGGTTAAGAATGTAAGAATATAATTCATATGTATGAAACAATCTCAAAAACATTTTGACTTACACAGATCGCACTAGCCCTGGATTCAAGGCCCTCGCTAAAATTGCCACTCTCTGCAACCGAGCCGAATTCAAGGGTGGTCAAGATGGTGTACCAATTCTGAAGAAGGAAGTAGCCGGCGATGCGTCTGAAGCTGCCCTACTTAAGTGTATGGAACTCGCTCTCGGTGACGTTTTGTCCATCAGGAAAAGGAACAAAAAAGTTTGCGAAATTCCCTTCAACTCGACCAATAAGTATCAGGTGTCTATCCACGAAAGTGATGACCCCAGCGACCCTCGGCATTTGCTTGTAATGAAGGGTGCGCCCGAAAGGATTTTGGAACGCTGCAGCACTATTTTCATTGGTGGCAAGGAAAAGGTAAATACGTAACAATATATTATAACAAAAAAATATTATTAAAGTGGCTAATTTATGTGAGTAATCAGGCACTGTTTAAAGATATTAATAAGTTGTTCTCTTATCAACCAGGTTTTGGATGAGGAAATGAAGGAAGCTTTCAATAATGCGTATTTGGAACTCGGTGGTCTCGGTGAACGTGTGCTTGGTTTCTGCGACCTTCAACTGCCCTCTGACAAATATCCCATTGGATACAAGTTTAACACAGATGACCCTAACTTCCCCTTGGACAACCTCCGCTTTGTTGGTCTCATGAGTATGATTGATCCTCCTCGCGCCGCTGTACCCGATGCCGTCGCTAAGTGCCGATCCGCTGGTATTAAGGTATAAATTTAAATTAAACTTATATTGAAACTTCATGTAAATTAATATTAATAAAAGAAGAAAAAATATTTGCAATAGCAGATTTAGCATAACATAGATCTCATTTTGAGCAAATAATGCCTCTATTAGCCCGCCCTTCCAATAACAATATGTACAATAACCTTTCGGTATTTATATACTCAATTATATAGACAATGAAATATTTCAAGATGCATATGTAAATAATAGTAATATTTTAAACTATTTTTTTATATATTTTTTTATCTACAAGACACAAATTGTTTGTCCAGGTTATCATGGTAACTGGTGATCACCCCATCACAGCCAAAGCTATTGCGAAGTCGGTAGGTATAATCTCCGAAGGCAACGAGACCGTAGAGGACATCGCCGCCCGCCTCAACATCCCCGTGTCCGAAGTGAACCCCCGCGAAGCCAAGGCCGCTGTGGTCCACGGTACTGAACTCAGGGAACTCAACTCTGATCAACTAGATGAAATTCTTAAGTGAGTTTTGATTCGCATATACAAGTGTACTCGGTCAAAAAATTAGACCGCAACTTTTGATTATTGATTTTTTTTTAATTTTAGCAATGAATTAATAATGATTTTTAATTTTTTTTTTAAACTGGACACATTTTTAATTAAACATTTTTCAGAGACATATTTTAAACATATTCGCACCCAGGTTCCACACGGAAATCGTATTCGCGCGCACATCGCCCCAGCAGAAGCTGATCATCGTCGAGGGTTGTCAGCGCCTCGGAGCCATCGTGGCCGTGACTGGAGACGGCGTCAACGACTCGCCCGCTTTGAAGAAAGCGGATATCGGCGTAGCTATGGGCATTGCTGGCTCTGACGTTTCCAAACAAGTAAGGAGTCATAGGAATTGCATTTGAATATTTTTGTAAGAAATAGCAAAGCAATAAGTACAACTTTGCCTCTGCAAAAGGATTAAATTATAGAAAATGATATTAATGAAAATATAATCCCAAGGCTGCTGACATGATCCTGCTTGATGACAACTTCGCTTCCATCGTAACTGGTGTAGAAGAGGGCCGCTTGATCTTTGACAACCTGAAGAAGTCCATCGCTTACACCCTCACGTCGAACATTCCAGAAATCTCACCTTTCCTCGCCTTCATCCTGTGCGATATCCCTCTGCCTCTTGGCACTGTTACTATCCTATGTATCGATCTTGGAACTGACATGGTAAGTTTCTCAACATTTCTCGCTAAGTACCAATTTAAATTAAATTCCTATAATTTGCAAGTGACTATAAAAATTACTGAAATAACTTGACTTAAATATTTTTTAAAGAAAATAAATTTCATGAACACATTTATATATTGATTTGCAAATAAAAGATATAATAATCTGAATTGTATAATAAAATAGAGTAAAACACTCGACGGTGTTTAACGACATATTTTACCGAGCTGTTGCTACTAGGTCCCCGCCATAGCGCTGGCGTACGAGGCGGCGGAAGCGGATATAATGAAACGCCCGCCTCGCAACCCCTTTTGCGACAAACTTGTCAACGAGAGGTGTTTTTTATATTTAGCTATATGTTGCCTCTAACCTATAACCGGTTTCAGCTAACGTCGCTGTTGTAACGGTATCGTGAAGAGTGGACTTAATTACATCCCCACTGTATGTAATCGTAACTCAAAAACAAAAAAAACTTAGTAAAAATTACATTAAAAGAATTAGTTATCAGTGATAAATGGGTTCTATTTGTACGCGATTATGGTTACATACAAATTGTTTTCAGGAATGTTAAGGTTTTCAACTGAATGGATTTATAGCGAACGTCGAGTTCTACTAACGATGGAGTGTCGCTTTATATGATTGTTGATTTAATGGGTGACATTATTTGGCGATCCCTGGAAATCATAGATTTGAACGATAAAGTGCTGACTTGCATTATTTTAGCAACTCACTGAATCGCCAACCAATGTCAAACCCTAAAATAATGCAATAATTTTAGAATTAGAAACTAATATGTATGTGTCCATAATATTAAGACTTATTTGGGTAAGACATAATAAAGGACCAGACACGATTAGGAATCACATTTATATACTGTTACGACACGATACATTGATTACAACAATCACCTCAGCGCCATCATCACCATCACCATCGTCCAGTTTGTCACGAGGACGCGGCGTCAAGTCGATATCATTCACAGATCATTCAATAAAATTTTGTTTCACATCCCGGTGGTAATCAGAAGCAAACATCTCATAGTCTATTTTTATGTGTTTAACATTTTGTTTTCTATGATAGTGATAAGCATCGCATATTGTAAGCAAACGTCCGGGTGGATTTTCGTTAATATAAAAATTATTAATAGTTCTAATCTGTAACTCGAAATTTGGCCAGACAAAAAAATAATAAAAATTCAAAATGAAAACTCAGTATGGGGATGATATGGGGATCGGAGATATCCGGTCGCGTGCTTACAATATTGTTAAGTGTTGGATGTTGTGGACACGTGAGTGGCGACGCACGCTTGCCGATCGCTCTCATAGCTAGTGTTTGTGTAGGTGCCCGCCATTTCCCTGGCTTACGAGGAGGCTGAGTCTGACATAATGAAGCGACAGCCGCGTAATCCTTTCACTGATAAGCTCGTTAACGAGAGGTAAACATCGCCCGTGCGCCGATATTAATCTATCCGCTATTTTGCTTGCCAACACGTGTAATTAGTCTTTCGTATTTCGGGTTGGTTGTTGCCTGCAGTGTGACGGTGTCGTAGGTACACGAGTGTGGATATTGAAGGCGACAATCGCACCTATACTACTTACTGCCTTGCGTTGTCTTTAATACTTTTTCTATATTAACAGATATCCTATTTCCTTTAACGTAGCTCGATGTCTTTATGGAGGAACGTGTTTCTCTGTCCATCTGTGAACGATCCGAAACACATTGTTCCATTAATATATACTGTGGTTTTTATTGATTGTATTTATTTATATTTGTCGTGATCGCACTTGAGGTAAGAGGTCGGTCTCTGTGTGTGCCGTCTGTCTTCTGCATGCATTTATTACACACACCTAAAACGTCTTCTACCTTAAAGACTGTTCGTTTATTATTCTTGTTATTTTTATCTATTTTATTTTATCTTCATACCTTTCATGCACACCATGACACACGACTGCGACTACTCACATCAGTTTCGTTACCATTCAGACGTACCGTACGGATGGATCATCTCACTGCATTTATCGTATTTATATATATCTTATAGGCTACATTACACAAATATTTATATTAGTACATTATACACGTATTGGTTATATGAATATTACAAGGTCTCGTACATCATCACTAGCGTAGTTTTTCAGATATCCTACTGTGCTATTTTAAACATCCCGACGAGCTACTTTTTATATCTGACACCGCTATATCTTTCAACTTTATGATATTTTCTAGTAATATAACATGTTGTAATATTAAGTATATAGCGAGGTATTTATTTATATGTATATGTATACCGGAGCTAGACGTAGAGGTGGAGACGTGTGTAGGTGACTAGTGTCTTAAATGGTATCGCGGTCGATTTGTTCTGTGCTGATTGCTTGGTGTTTACGAAGGTACCTGCTATATCATTGGCGTATGAGGCGCCCGAGTCCGATATCATGAAGCGGCAGCCCCGAGACCCTTATCGCGACAACCTCGTCAACAGAAGGTCGGACTTGCCACCGTGACGTGGCAATGCTTACTAGTTCTCATTTGGGTGTACCACCATATAGCCCCACTATCAAAATTATATACAGGGTGCGATTTATCAAGGAATGGTCACGAATCACATAGATGGTTAATTATGCAATATTATTTATTGACATGAAATTGTTGACTCTTCTTACCCGAAGCGAAGGCGAGGCGTAGAAAAGTGAACAATGTCACAATTAGATATGAACAAAAACTTATTTGCTGGACTATATTTTGGTAATTTTTTAAGTGCTGTATGGAAAAATCATTTCATTCATCAAAACAAATTGTACCCTGTATTTAGATTCAATAATTGGTTTATAATAATGAGATATATTTTCATGGTGCGGCTACTTGTGATCGAAATTCCATTCGATATGGATGTGGAAGAGTGATAATGAAGACATACCCCCACCCTTCAGCACTACGCAATCACCTGTGTAGATTCGTACCGAGTCCCGTATTACATACAATATTGAAACTGAAAAACAAACTCTGTAAAATACACGAACTACTTCTATTACCTTTAGCACCTTGAGAATGAATTGAGAAATAGTTTTTTTTATTAGAATCCTTTAACAATAGAATATTTAGTTAATAGTTTTTAAATCTTTACAATCTTCACTCTTCCATATTTTAAAGATAGACCAACGGCATTTAGCAGTGAAATGTCGATAATTGCACGTTAGCGAAGAACTTAGAATACAAATTTAGTATCATACAGAAATATAGTGATAGAAACTTAACTGTGTGTGATGTGTTTAGTACGTAGAAGATATAGATTGTTCATAGAACATTTTGATTTCAAGGAATGTTTTAGGCGAGATGGAGCGTACTTTAATAGTTTATTTTTTATATTTTACTTTAAAATATTATGTATATTTTTTATTTCCCCAGCGGATATATAATATATATTTATATGGTATAGTTCCTAGACGCACGACGCTGTATCGGTCACGTTGCTTTAGAGCTTCCGTCACCACACGACACACATTATCTTGATACTTTATTAAGCTATCCTTTATTTCTTAAATCACATGCTATTCTAAAATATTGTTTGCTTTCGCTTATCGGTGGATCTTCTATAACGTTGCATGTGTGGCGTTTCTGTTCGTACTTGTGGTAACTAACGGCTCATTGCAATGATTGATTAAGTAAAAAATGGAGTATAATATCATTTTTTAATATATATATATATATATATATATAAGACAAAAATATATAGTAAGCTTTTATATTATAAGTCGTAAACTCTCAATTTTTTACTTAATTCAAAGATTTAACGTGTAAATACGACAAATTGTTATATATTTTTCAGCAATTTTAAACCTTTTAAAGCTTTGACTTGTTTGAATTTTTTCATTCAATTTTGTCGTATTTCGATTTGCACCTACTACATACAACAAGCTTCAGATGCTATATTTTCAATTTGGTAAATGTAATTCATAGTAAAATAATGAAATGCATGTCCTTAATTAAATTGATATTCCTAATACGAATAACATTGTGAGTTTCAAAAATATAAAGTAAAATAATTTGTTTTTGCCAATAGATTTGCTACATAATGCTTCAAACAACTCAAGCTCATTAGAAGAGAACTGGTTTTTTGTTAGTTATTTTCAATATATAATGTTATAGTATTATATTTCAAATCCATTCTCTTATTTCTATGCAGAAGTTAAAATTATTAGTAATTAATAAAAACAGCATAAAGCCAGTTGTCAACATACAATCGCAAATCTCCCCATACACTATTTATAGCTTTAATTTTACAAACAGGTTGATTTCTATGGCTTATGGCCAAATCGGAATGATTCAAGCCGCAGCTGGATTCTTCGTGTACTTCGTGATCATGGCTGAAAATGGGTTCCTGCCCTTGAAACTTTTTGGTATCAGAAAGCAATGGGACTCGAAGGCCATCAACGACTTGACTGACTCCTATGGACAAGAATGGGTGCGTTAATTTCCATATTCAAGATCGCAAGTAATTTGTTATGATTTAAAAAAAAAACCTTCTTTAATTACGTTTTTGTATATTTTTTGTTTTCATTTCACAAGAAATTTCCGGCTTCACGGAATATTTCGTTTAAATTTTTGGGTCGTAACGTGTTCCTTTATTTACTTTAGACTTACCGCGACCGCAAGGCTCTCGAGTTTACCTGCCACACCGCTTTCTTCGTGTCCATCGTAGTAGTGCAGTGGGCTGATCTGATCATTTGCAAGACTCGCCGCAACTCCATCGTGCACCAGGGCATGAGGAACTGGGCCCTAAACTTTGGTCTCATCTTCGAAACTGCGCTCGCCGCCTTCCTCTCGTACACGCCCGGTATGGACAAGGGACTGCGGATGTATCCTCTCAAGTGAGTGTTGACCATTGGTGTCCAGTCAGCTTCCTTGAAGTAGAGATATCTATCTCTTGTTGAATGAGTATTATACGAGAGCACACTTCCGCAGGTTCGTGTGGTGGTTGCCCGCCATCCCCTTCATGCTGTCGATCTTCATCTACGACGAGATCCGGCGCTTCTACCTGCGCCGCAACCCCGGCGGCTGGCTGGAGCAGGAGACCTACTACTAGGTCGCCCCGGCCTCCGCCTCGGCCTCCGCCCGCGAGCGCGCACACCCGGTTGTTTGTGTTCTTACCAGACTGACAGAGTACAGAGGTCGCGGCGCCGTCGCGTCCGCTTCCCCGCTTGCCGCCCGCCCCCGCCTCCGCCTCTGACGTCTGCGTTGTTCTCACACACTTATATGATAAGTACCGACGAACGCGCTCGGCGGCCGACGAGGAGCATTTGTTGTAAAACTATATTTAAGAAGCCACATTATATTGTTTAAGTGATTTAGATTAAGTTGAATCTCTGGAGTGTGCGGTGTGTGCTCGAAGTGTGCCTGAGTATTAGTTCTACCGCTTACTGTTAGGTAGGTAGTCGAAATTTTGAGCCGTATTTTCGATTGTAAAGTAGAAACGAAGCATACACAGTCGCGATCGCTTTGGGGCCGCGGGCGGGCGTCGGCCCGACACTGTGCTTTACTTTTCTAAACTTAACTGGTCGTTAGTGATTTTTGTGAAATTTATTAATATAGACCGCTCACGGTTATCGCGTAAGATTTTATTTCTTAATTAAAAGATAATAAACGAAACGTAGAAATGCGTAATTAGAAATTTTTAAAATTATACAGTTATTATAGAGTCACTTCGCGGGACGCCGCGCGCAGCCCCGCGCATGCGCCCGGCGGCGCGCGGCTCCCCGCCCTCGTAACGAATACATATAACATAATATAATAATGGTTACAAAAGTAATAATTATATTACATTATAGCGAATATAAATCTAAATTATATGAAATGTTTATAGATTTAAAATAAAGTTTGTTTGTTTAGTGTGAGTCCGTGCGCGTCTCACGGACGACCGCCGTTGTGACGGTCGGGCCTCGTGAGCTATTCGTTTAAGTACACTGTAGGACTAACATTGTTTTGCGTTCGACAGTTCTTTACACCGTTTCATTTTATAGTATTACTCTGTTGGCTAGGAATGCTGTAAAAATGTAAGTGTTAATAAAAAAAACATTTTCAAAATATTATTGCGATGTTTCATTGATATTAGCTAATATTTATTAAATTCTATTTATGCTGAACCTTGGTCTGATTTGCACGTGCAAGAACTACCTCTACCTCTTACACACACACACCTTTATAAAAACACAAGTAGCTTGTTATTTATTTGTTTAAAAGTCATATGAAATGCCACTTTGTAATATCTTTTAAAGGCTTATAAAATTATATTTTAAAATATAATGGAATAAATAATAAATTAAAAATAATGTTTTGGATATACCTAACTTTTCTTAATTTATAAAAAGGCATATATTATAAGTACATTATGATTACTATAGCGTATTTCAAAATATACTCACATTTAAAAAGCTTTGAGATGGGCGCCTCTTCCATACTGTCCCAGTGCTGTGGTTAACCTGTTTTGACAACCAATAACAGTAAAGTAGTTAATACTGAAATAATATTTTTTATATAGAGACATTTTTTTTACGCAAATCTCCTTAACATAGCAGGGCAGGCGTTTTCCCTTTCGAGGCAGACACCAACGCCGCGCTTTGTTTCCACACAGTGCAAATGAAAATAATTGAAATATAATTATTTACTTCAGTGGGGATTGATTGAACAGGGATCATCGTGAAGAACGTGTCCTTAGAGCCCCTATGCCTATGTCTAAAGTTCTATGAAAAATTTAATACTTTTTCTGCCAATATAAGTCTATAATTTCTTATAATTTCGTTCGTATCTTATAATTTCTTTCGTTTTAATTATAAAAATGAGTACCTATGTATATTATATAAATGCCACAACCAGCTCAAGATTGTTTGCATTTACCTTGGACGTAGTTTAAATAATTCTCCATTTATAAAATCTATTAGATTTCATTAAAGATGTGTCAATTCTTTCATAAACAATACAGTACACTAAATTATAACGATAATATGTACCTAATCTATGTAAGTTATTATATTTGCAACCTTGTTTACTTATAAGGAATATTTTATGCAGATAGCAGTTATACAGTTCTATATAAATCTTATTGTCAATATATACGTGAACATAATGAATTTTTATATTTTAAGTTTAAGGTAGAACTGTTAAGATTGAAATGAAATGCTTAAATGAAAATGACCTACAATATTTTAAGAATGAAATGAACTTTAAGAAAGAATTATTATTAAGAATTTTTTCAAAGGACAAACAAACACTTAAAGTAAAATAATAAACATAAGGGTGTGTTGCAACTCGTGTCAAATAGGACACCTTGATTAAAGCAGTAGATGTGAAGTCCTCCACCCGATAAGACACCCTATTTTCTAGAAAATCAATAGACGTAGACGAGGCCGTATCGTCAAATGGAGTGTGATAAACATTTCTGCCCGTTAAAGGGGGTCAGGTCACGAGAACTAAATGAGGTTGAATCAACATACACTTCTTATAATGCTATTGCTTTGCAAATATAAGTAGGTACATATTTATAAGAAAAGTAAAGAAGTATTCTCAATATTTTTTCTCTGATATCAAATTGAAATTGTATTCATTTAATCATATCGTAGTTCAGTTAAGTTCTTGAGCACTGTCACTCGTAAAGTAGAGCTCAACCTAATATCAAGACACTATTCTCCAGTTTCCGCCCGAAATCGAGGCATTCCGTATTGAGTGGCGGAACTCAACGCTGTAGTTTGTCTTAGGTACCAGAGCAGAGAGATGAAAATATTTTAAATATAAATCATTGCCCCGGAGTGGATCGAACCCACAATCAATCACGTTTAAAGTCGAACGTTGTCCCACTGCGCCACGATGGAGATTGATTGGAAAAAAATCGTAAGTAATTGCAAAAAATACATCGTACGATATTGTATGGTATAATTAATATTATTCAATTTAACAATATTCAACTAAATGTAAACATAAAAGTGTTTAATGGTGGCAAATGTATCTGTCTTTCTTTCGTCACACTAACAAGATTTAATTTATTGATCTTTCATAGAAATTTAGCATTTCTAAGTTTCTAGTAAGAAATCTTGTACACCTCAGTCTTCAAGATGATCCCAACGATATTTTGTTGTTTGGTTTTTTTTAATAAAATTAAATGAAACAACGTTCTGTATCTGTATTTTATGTTTATTATTGTTTAAAATAAAAAAAATCATAATTAGTTTTAAAAGAGATATTAGCTTTATATTAAAAGAAAGCCAATCTTTCATCCTTCAATAATATATTATATATATTTTATTACAATTGCACAAAATTATTTCCAACTCAATTTCACTACATTATAAACAAACAAAGCTCTTTGTTATAATAGGTACTACAAAATACATAAATTTTTTCAGTAAAATTATTTTTCCTACATGTTGATTTTTTTCTTTATATAGTTTAGTCATATTCGGCTAAATAATATTCTTTGAATATTCTATGCTGGCTGTAATACAATCTTGTACACCAACAAAAATGATCTAGCACTCCGTTCTCCACGTACCGCTCTAAATGGAGACATTTATTGAGTTGGCATATATGGTACGAGAGGAGAGAAATGAAAATTATTTATGTATCCTAATCGCTTCCACGAGTGGGAATCGAATCCATAATCATCGCGTTTACAATCAGACGAATTCACAATGACAAAAGGCCTTTCAGATAATCGCATAAAAACTCATGAAACAATAAATTGAATATTCACGACAATTCAAATATATTACACATATGAAACAACTATTGCTCCTTGCCGCTTGGCAACGTTCCAGTATGTCCTGAGCGCTACTCCTGTTCGCAATACACGGCTTTATTTATCTCCGGTGCCCACTTATTAGCCACCTTAGTAGGCCGCATTACACGATCGTAATCGCTCTTCACATTTCATTAGTAACGCTCAAGGATAACTATTTACAGACATAATAGTACCTACTTAAGGTATACTTTCTCGAGATCTCTTCTATGCGGCAAGTGTGTCACTTATTTCACACTAGCGACCCGCTCGCGGCATTGCCAGCGAGGTTTCCAAAAATTCTTGCAAATACTAAAAAATGGGAGGTAAAGTAGTATGTTCATCCCTCTAGACCCTCGAGTATTCTATATAAATTTTTATCACAATAAATTCAGAGGTTCGACCATGATGACGTCACGAGACAGACAAAATTACTTTAGCATTTATAATATAAGTATGGATTAGTTTATTAATTTCATCCGTTTATTTCAGAATTTAGTTCAACAGACAAACAGACAACAGATTTTTTAAAATCAGTGATGTTTTATTACTGTTTTACATCCCCTTAAATAGTATTTTCGTAAATATACTCAATGTACAGACAACTTTTTTACTGTTTTATTATAGTATAGATAGATGACCTTTCAGACAGTGTGGTTTAATAATTATGTTACGTAAAAAATATATTGTGCTATTTCTTCATTAATCGATACTTGGATAATAAGGAACCCTTACATCATTTTATACACCCTTAACAAAATTTAATTATTACACTTTCGAATGCTTCCTTTGTTACAAGCGGTATTAGCAATATCAAAAGAAAGGATAAAATGTATAGAGGACGTCCTAACGTCCTTCCGAGGTCATTCGTCGGCCTTGGAGACAGGCCCGTCACTATAGCTACATAGACCAGATACCTGTAGGTCCTTCGTCCTATCACGGCGCAGTATTCCACACGCCTCGCCGTGCCCCTCGCCCACGGCGCATGTGCGCCACTGACAGCGGCCGTGCCAACACGTTCCATTTTTTTCTCCAGTTAAATTCTCCTAAAAATTAAAGTTTTCACCAGGATCCTGTTAAAAATTCGTAAGTTTATTATATAGCGGCGTGAATGCCGCCCAGCGATGACCAGTGAGGCAGGATGGTGGCCAACATCGGTGTCATCACCCCGACTAATGGTAAACAATGTTCACACAGCACAATGCATTGTATGGTGCGTTGTGTAGAGAATTAAGTGTTTCATTTGGTGCAGTGGAGGCGACGGCATATATAAGCGCAGTAGCGGCATTTGCCCTCGTCCTGCTAGTGGTTCTGCTGTTCCTCGGCAGGCGCTGGTGCTACACTGCAGTATTCAGCCGCAAGTGCTGCGATGATATTCTCACTGTGAATGCTGCTATCACCACACCCGGACACCCTGGCGACAATGCTCAATTTGGTAAGCCCAGCATTTTTTATTTATTTTAAATAGCACGTAATATGTTATTGTAAGTATAACAAAGTAGCATTCTAAATATAATGAATTTTCATTACAACAGTAGGAAATTATAAGTAATAATATTACATTTAACACTTCATCAACCATTAGAGTTTATTTATTTATTACAAAATCTTCATTTTATATTTAATGCATCCTTGAAATTATTGACCTAATCATTGCTATATAGGGAATAGAACCATAGGTTAGTGTTGTTGTATTAACTATTCCAAGGACGCAGAATGCGTCACCAAGGTCTTTAATAATTTAAGTTTTTCAGCCAATAGAAATAGTTAGACATAGTCACAGTCTTTTATATAGTAGTTTAATAAGACCTAGCTTTAGAGTGTTAATATATTGATTGACGTTGTGCGTACATCTGTGTTGTTTTAGATGCTTTGTCGAAAACGAACCATTACCCTGAACGTATTTTCACGTTCGAGGCCTCCGACTCTGATGAGGAGCTGCGCTTGCGCATACAGCAGGTAAACTTTACTAAAACAAAAGAACTGATGCATTTTTACCTTTGAATTATGTACTTTAAGATTAAATCAGATTTATGAGTTTGTTATTCTTATATAAAACCAGAAGCTAAATGTTTTTTTTAAGGGATGATAGCGAATTGTGCATCCTATTTTAGATTATAAAATAATATTAGATGCGGCATATTTCATATCTTGGTATTCCTACTTTATAAGGACAGATCGTGATGTACACCTGTTTAGCGCACTTCGTCTATTGATCTTGCCTTCTAGTGTTTTTAGTCCCATTTCTTTTCTTATATTAATAGCTTTAGAAATAATAGCGTCTTTAACTGGCTTTTGTCAATATTTTAATTGATTTCCAGCTTTAGATTTGTAACAACAACAACAACAACAAAAAATGTAATTATTTATTATAATGTAAGAAATTCAATTTATTTTTTAGATTAACTATTTACTTTTACCCATATATAAAGGTCCATTGTTATTATTGTAGGAATACTTTCAAAATCTATCTTATATTAAATAATATTTTTTATAAATTAGGTAATGGTAAATATTAAAACCTTACTTAAGTAAGATAAAAACATAATAATTTTATTTCCAGGATAAAGAGGAGGTTGAATGTAGATACGAGGAGAAAAATGAGAACCAGAACCAAAACCAGGCAAAAGTGGAAATAGAACTCATAGAAAAGTCTTTACGTGAAACTAGCCTTCGGGAAACCAAAATTGATGAAGTGGTGCCCCAACGGGCCGAGTACATCCATACATTAGAGGCCCAGAGCAGTGTCGAGAGTGATGTCATCGCGCATAATGTAATGCTTTACACTAAAGTTTGCTCTATTATAACATGAAAATTGAAAGATTAGTGAGGAGAAGCAGCAATAGATACAATTTCTTGATTTATTTTAAGTATTAAATATCTAAATATTTAATGCCTAAAAATATTAAATTATTGCTTTATGTCTTGGCTAAGTTATTTATTATGATCTCAGATATTGTTAGATAATATTTATTTACAGATTTTGCTCTATTTTTTCTATAATTATCGCAAATTTTCATGCTTATTTCTGACATTTATAATCAGAATTTAAAACTATCTTTTATTATTATAAAATAGAATGTGAATTGCTCATGCTAGAAATGAACCGATGACAGTTCTAGATAGGCCAAGCTCTTTTAGTAGATTATAGAGAAATTTCACCTTTATTCCTCTCGCGCCTACATGGTCAGTTCGTCAGTAAGCTATAATTATATATTTAAAAGGACGAACTTTATGAATGTTTCTATATCACGAAACTATAAGTTCTATCCCATTTAGGCTTGTAGAGTAAATAAAAATGTATAGTCTGGATAACGAGACACTAACATCATCAGTCTATTAATCGTTTGTTATCTGTTATATTTATCTGCGTTCTTGCTACTGAAAGACTTGCTAGTGGATGACACCTTCTCAGGGCGTGTATTGGCCGCTATGTTTACCATTACATGGTTAGCTGACCCTATTGCCTAGATACAGCAATAATTTTCAATGGCTTTAAGCCATCTTATCAAAATACTCTGGATCTAGGATCTCAATTGGAGTGCATTAAAGTAGAATTTTAACAGTGCTAGTGACCAATCATGACTTTGAGTGCGCCATTTTAAATGGGATACAGAAGACTCCTAGTTAGTCACTCGTTCTGCATTTCTAAGCCCATTGATGGCACTTTATATTTAACAATCTCGTATTGTATATGTCTATGTCCTGAACTTTAATATTTGATCCTAACCTATTCTAACTACTCTATTGGATTGTGCTCCTATTATAAATTATTAATTAAATTGAAGTCTTGACTCCAGCTTTGGAGCACTTATGTTAGCGATTCATAGGTATTTATAGAGCTCAGATAGTTTGTTTAATCCCAACCCGAACCTATATTTGTCCAAATATTATAATAAATAAATATTCCTCCAAATAAGATAAGCTTAAGACCAGCCGAATGCGCAAACTCGATCCAAAACTTCAAAATTTTATAACATAAGCATTAAACTTCGCTGAGGATTTTTAATATGACATATAAAGAAAGACATAAAAATGTTTATTTAATATTTTGTTTGAACTTTATTTGTAGGACACGTCTCTACTCTGCGGTGAGAGTGGAGGCTCCCAGGAGCGTGGTTCCGTAGAACTAACGCTATTATACGATGCACCTGTACGTAGCATGACCATCCACGTGCTGCAGGCGCGATCGCTGCCACAAAAGACCCAGGGTCAAGTTTTACAAAGCCAGGTAATGGATAATATTTTTTATAGTTTACGCAATTTTTATCTACTTTCAGTGTAACGCGCAGCAAAGTATACGCACAATCTAGTGTCAAAACGCATGGTTCTAGTGCATCATTTTCTACATTCTGTCTGTGCTCCTACTTCCACTGAGTGCTGAATGGCGGAACTCAAAGTAACGATAAGTCTATTTTGAGTGGGAAAATGTAAATTACATAAACATTATTTACTCAATCGCCAGAATGAGAATCAAACCCACAAACATTACGTTTATAGTCATATACTGTCCCACTGCGGCAGTATAATCACTTCACTTTCTTGTAAAAATAGTGGTGAATATACCTATTCAATGACTTTTAAACTCTTTCAAATATTCTTAAAATTATTTATGTAACTGTCTAAATAATATATATGTTATAACTCAAAAAAATATTTTGCACTAAATAATTAGAAATTACACACAGTCAAGTATTTATAATAATCAGAGTATGTGTCACACAGCTTCTTCTTGAAATATCATTTGATTTGCGCTTCCTCAGGTACGCATTGTTTTGCTACCCCTCAAGAAACAAAAATATAAATCGAAGATTCGGAATGGAGAGAACCCGCAGTACATGGAGAGCTTTGTTTTACATAAAATCAATCCAGGTAATAATATTATTTTTAGCTTTACGATTTCATGCACAGCAGTTGTTCAATTTCGAATACGTATTCTAAAAATGTTAGATACAGATGTTAAATGAATCCAAAAACCAACCAAAAAAGTTCGAACTACAATTTAAGCCTACTAATTACCTAGCTTAGTCGGATACGTCTTAGTTGTGATATGTATGGCATACATAGGTACAGCAATATTTTCCAACGGAACTTTTGAATCCTACACGTATTCGACTTTCCTATATGAGCAAACATTGATTTTCAGAGGACGTTTACGGACTAGGCCTCCGCGTTCGAATATACGGCTGCGAAAGAATGCGCCGACAGCGATTGCTCGGTGAAACAAACGTTACATTTGCATCACTCAACTTAGAGCTGGAAAATAATTTATGGCTCCATCTTTCTCCGCGTCAAAGTCATCAGCCAAGTCTACAGGTAGAATATTACAAAAAATACTGTTCACGAAGTGTTATTTTTATATAATTATTAAATGTTATATTTTTGATAGAATATTAAGCAATATATTTGCTAGTTTGCTTTTATTAATTTTGAGTATGCACCTATTAATACTAATAATTATTTGATAAAATCAAATTAATCCATTAAATTCACCATATATTTAATTCCAAGAAACGCAATACTCTAAAACCAAAAAGTCTGTAAAATCTGAATCTCTTTAGGGCTAATAGAAAACAAAATAAACACGAGTAAATTAATATATTTACATATCAAGATAATAACATAACTAGAACAATAAAAAAATATTTTGGAAAAATGTACAAAGTACTTGGAATACGAAAAATTGTTTTAAAATCTTAGAAAACATATTTTTTATGTCAATTTAATTTAATTGAACACCTTTTAGCTTCCCAAAATGGACGTAAAGCATTCCATAACGGGAGTGCTGGCTTCACCATCGTCTGTAACGACGGCGATGACGCCGGGTGCGGCAGGCGGGGAGGCGTGCAGCCTCGCGCGCTCTGATTCCGCGTCGTCGTGCTGTAGCACGCGATCAGCACCGGAACTCCTGCTAGGACTGCAATACAATCCAACTACTGGATATTTGTCTGTTGAAGTAGGTTGTTGAATGGACGTTTATGGAAAACAAAAGATTTCTAGTAAAATTAGGATTTAAATAAAGAAAAGTCATCGGAATAGTTTTTTGATAATTAATGGTGGTTATGATTTCAATTCCTTGTCAGTTATATGTTCTGACTTAGACTAGTAGACATAGTCTACTACTACTCTATACTATTAAATATATTTTCCCGGTCAGCCAAGACGAAGTGCATCGTTTCGCCACTAAACACTTAATATGTGTACAATAAGAAGAATTTTACCTAATTGTACGTGTAAATACATGTTTTTAGAATGTTTACAAAACTGTTTCGAGATAATATATATTTCAACTTGTTACAGATCATAAAAGGCACGCATTTTCGGAAGCTGTCGCCCAATAAAGCGCCGGACACATACGTTAAACTTTGCCTCATCAGCTCGCTCGGAATGGAAATGGGTCGCTGCAAGTCCACGACACGAAGAGCTCAGTCCAACCCATTGTATAAGGAACTATTTATATTTCAAGTAATAGACGTTTTTATTGTGAATATTTTATACGTTTTCTTAAAGTATTTTTGCGATTCTCGTACGTTTACTACGACTAACAGTGTTTCTTTGGGTGGACTATGTGTAGGCCTAGTCCATGAAAACATAAGACTTCTGATTTGATTAGGGATAACTCTTAATCATTATTTCTGGATTCTCAGCGTAAGCCAATACCATTGTATTGTCAGCATATCACACAGCATATACACTTGGCAGCATTTTTCCGTGCAAAATGATGTCAACAGTTGAAATGGCGATGGTTGTAGATTCGATTCTAAGTCTGGTTAATATTTATATATATCTTTTACTTCTTTAGGCTGAAGTTGCAGCTATAAGTCATGTAACACTTAACAGATATGTCTAAAAATGGGACATCCATAGCGGAACAAATCGATAATAAAAACTTTGCTTCAAAATTAAATGTCGAAAGTTATATCAGATGAAATTCTTCTCTTCTTCTTCTTCCCTATTCTCCCAAATATAATAAACAGAAAAACATATATTATGATATTTTTAACATTTACAGGTGGCTCTTTTCCAACTGAGCGACGTGACATTGATGGTATCAGTGTGGTGGCGGCGTAGCGTAAAGCGCAACGAGATGGTAGGATGGTTTTCCCTTGGACACAGCTCATCCGGCCGAGAGGAAGAGCGCCACTGGAGAGAACTTTGTGAACATCAAGGGCAGCAGGTATTTATAAAGTACAGTTTACTGATTCATAGGCTCATGATGACAAAACAAATAAATATATGTTATATTGAGATATTCTCAATGGTTGACATCAAATTCAACCTCCTGTTTTACTCTGACATAAAATATTTATAAGAAAAAATGGAGAACAGACCGTTTTTCTTAACATAATTATATTATTAAGATAGAATTAGAAAACATATTGTTTACTACTTTTCTGCAATCAGGTGCAACGGTGGCATGTGCTGTTGGACTCCTGACAGACACCCACATAGCGCGAGGCGGAGTCAATCGCCTGAACATACACGTTTTACCCCGTGGCAATGCTTACTGGCCGCACCGTGACGGTGCTTGTACCGGGACTTCCCCGCGTCCGCCAGTACAGTGTGTACCGCCTGTGGGACGCACAGCCCTCGGCTCGTCCTGTTCCTTTCAAGTTAAATGACTTGTTGTTGTAGACGTAGCTGCAATTGCTTATTTATTTCATTTTCTCTGTTTATACGATATAGCTTTCAATAAAAAACTTTTCCTTTTCAAATATTTTTCTTAAATTAGTAAATATTACGTACTTGTGTTAAAAATTAACTTGATAATTGGAAAATGTAAAAATGTTTAATATAGTTATTTCTACGAATATAGCTACGTCTATGATCTGTTGTGGTTTACTGGGTACCAGTTTGTTTGTCGTCGTTTCGTCAACCATCCCAGAAGATGGTGATGGTGGATGGTTTTGGTGTGCTTTGTAATTAAATGTTAAAGCAAGCACGTTTTCTATTGTTCGGATTTTGATGTATCTTTGTAACGCTGGTCAAATATAGATATATATAGATATATACCTTCTTATATATAGATATATATATTTATATATATATAATAAAAATCGTTAATCGTATGAAATACGCGGAAGATTGAATAAGTTTGAGAGTGAACTAGTGTTATCTTTAAAAGATGTAAAAGTTTATTAAATATTTGAAAATCACATACAATTACGTATATATTTAAATTTTATACTTGAGATTGAATTTTGTAGAATTTATTTATAATAGATGAAGAAGACTTGGAGCGCACAAAACATGTGAGATAGGCTAATGTAGTGAAAGAATGTATTATGGGTGTAGATATATATTGATATTTAATACTATACATATACCGATATTACTATGTACTTAAATTAGTGTTATACGACTTTTTTAACGTATTAATAATTAGACAAACTCAACTCTTAATACTAATATGAATTCGATTCGAAATTAAATCGATATGTACAATATATAATGTCTATAATTATGAATGAAACATGCACAAACGTATCTATATCTCTTATTTAATTTTTTGAAAATCTATCATCAATTTGAATTTAAACAATATAAGTATGTATACATCATTTGCTTATAAAGCTTTCTCCTTCTTCTCAAGAATATACTTAGTTTTAGCATTTGTATTTGAGAAAAAGATTCTTAGTTAAAAATTTGTTCAATTGTTCTTTTATGAACTAATCGAATATTTGAATAATATAAAACTATATGTATTTTATAGAGTGTGATGTGAGTGTGATTTTATATATATATATCTAAGCATTAATGTTTATGATGCAAATATTTCTAAATGTTGTTAATTATAATTTACTTAATCAAAATCTTATATTTACAATTACTTAACAAATTGTTATATTTAATTATTTTCATATTATACTACTTTACTTGATATTAAAAGATATTTTACGATATTAATACTTCGTAGATATATTTTGTAGATTTAAACTTTATTCACATTTTAAATTTTATATATTTTCATGTAGATGAATTGTTAGATGTTAAATTGCAACTATATAGCTTTATTTGTGAATCTGCGGTTGGATAATTGTTGGTTAAGTGTAAAAGAATATATTTGTCAAAAATATTAAATTGAGAAATCGTATCGTCTGCAAAATTAAATTAACTTTAAAAGAAACAATTTTATCCGTAATAATCGACATGACCTGTCTCTTCTATCTGTGACCAAAACGTCTTTTCAAATACCAAAATCCAGTTAAAATAGTTTCGTTTAAAATGTGTTCAGAATCGCGAAAGCACTTATCAACCTAAAAACTTATGTCGTCTCATATCTTCCGACATTTAAAGATTTGTCACTCGTTATATTATAAATATATAAGTATTGAGTATGTATTTACAAAAATATATAGTAGGTAATTACGAATGTAATTTTAATACTTCCGTTTTGTAAATGTAGCTTGCTTACAACCGACCAATATTTTTTACTATGAATGGTAGAATAAAAGGCATGTTCCCCTATATAGTTATATAAATACGTCTACATGTGACTTTCATAGCTATTTCCTAAATCCTTAAACAACTAATAACGCTAGACAATTTTTTTTTAAAAAAAAAATACACAGATGTATATTTGACATTTAATTAATATTTTTTTAATGATTTGTAACCGACCGTGTGAAAAACTCTTATACTGATATGAAAGAAGACATTATCTTCTAGAAAAAAGCACACAAATTTTATATATAGGGTACGATGGTGGCATTTAAATTATAATTAATAAGATACCTGTCGTTTTAATTCGATTCTTCGATTTAATTATCTATCTACTCGTTCTAAACTCTTACTATTTCCAAAGATCTAATATTCGGACTTGTTCATTTAAAAATATTTCATAATCAGATACTACATACATATAGTATACATAATAATATTTTTTTAATAATAATTTAATAATTCATATATTTTTTAATATTCTTGTTATCGTATTAAAGTTATGAAAACTTTGTTTTAAGATAACTACTTTATTGTATTAATTACGAAAACTTAATCATCTATTTTATCTTTTGAAATTTTAATTTTAAGTTTTTTGGCTTATAGGACAAGAATGATCGAATAAATTACTAAGAACTTTTGTTATGACTTTCGAATACTAATTAATTTTATTAAAAATTAGAATTAATTTTATTAAACTTTTTCGCAATTGAGTAAAAATGTCAAACGGGCTCATGTTGTTGAATAACGAATGTATGTTATAAAGTTTAGAACTATAAAATGTATTGTTTTAAAAACTATATGAATAAAAGACAACAATGATGTCAGCCGATTTCAGCGATTCCGATTTCAACAATTATTATTAATATTTTAATACAATACTGGTAATGTAATAAAAAAAACAGCTGATATTTGTAACCTTCTTTAGTCTCTCTTTAGTTTGTAAACTTCTTCTTAGTCTATTTAATATATTTTTAAGTGCACTTCTTAATTTACATATATTTATTTTGTTAACATTTTTTAAAGTGTTATTCACACACTTAGGATTCACTTCTAAATATGTCTTTTACATATATTTGTTTATGAAAAAACCCGTACTACAAAACTCGTAAGATTTTCCAGTAAAACACAAGATAGTTTTATAAAACATATAAAAATTTGAACGCAGTGGGATTCGAACTTGCGCCTCTTGAAATAAAAAAAATAAAAAAACATAAGATTTTACCTTTAATGGTTGTAAGTCTGAATTGTGTTTTTGATTATCATTCATTTCGAAGTTTTACTTTTAAAAGACACGGTAAATGTGTGTTAAGTTATAATCAGAAAGAATACAGTGACATATATTATAAACTTACTATACATACAAATATCTCACATTGAAACTCAACTTTGCCAAATACAATCAACTACTTATAAAATATAATTAAAAATCCTGTTTGCACAAATTATATGCCTACTTTATAAACATTTTTAAATAAGACGTTTGAGCATTTTATCTACATATGTATAATACGATATGATTTATTCTTACACATTCATATATTTATACACTATTTTACTGTACTTTACAATTACTTTTAAACTTTAACTCAAAATATAAATTTATAATTAAATTTGTTATATAGTTATTATATTATTAGAAAGCTCAAATAGCACCTCTATATCTCATCACGTACTCGTATATTGTTAGCAATATTATCTATTACTGTTATATTTCAATAAATCACTTTATACAGTTTCCTAAAACTCGTATGTTATTTATTACTTAGCCTTTAATTTAATTTCCCTTCTGTACAGGTTGATGATTATTTGGACTTTGCGTTAGATAAGAAGCAAAAAAGAAGAGTACTGAGAGAAAGGTGACCCCCTAGGGAGGCGCTTTAAAAAACCATTATCTGACCACTCCGGTGTACAGCCGACAGTTCGACGCGCTCGGCTCACTAACTAGGGGTAAAAGGCGGGCCAGAGCCTTTAGTGTCTTTAACAGTTTTAGAGCCAAGATAGTAAAGAAGTCCCTGCGAAAACACAATGCTTGAGAGATATTATTAGCACTCCATGAGCAAATATCAATCACACAATTATTTTTCACATAATCAATCCTTTTCACTATTAATTACAATTTTTTGATTTAACTAAAAATTTAATTAAAAGTTAATTTAATTATTAGATAAATTTAAATACATACTTTTAAATTCGATTATCTAAATGTGATTATTAGTAAGTTCTCTTAAAAGTGTTCAAACATAACATATGGACGTGTCAAGTGATGGTTTCTTAATATTTTTATTTTGTGAACATAAATTCACGCAAGAAGTAATTTTGATAGAAAACACAGGCTTATAATTAAAAAGTGTAATTTTTTTATTGATTTATATAGTATACAGTATAGGGTTATGTACGAAATAGCATATTGGGTAAATGGCCTTCACGACTTTGCTGGCACATACGCACTCTTTTGTTAAATTTTCCGTGATTGTTTTGCATAATTTCCACCTTCAAGGCGTGGGTGGTCATGGGTTTGTTGACATATAAGCCTTAGACTTCAAAAAACCCCAAATAATAATATATATTATATATTTATAAATAATATATATTTGTATTTTTTAAACTGATTTTACTTAACTACTACCTACAATATTTTATGCTAGCGTGACAAATGAACGAACTTTAATATTAATTATTATTAGAGATAATGAGCATTCCGCTTGGCAGGCGCTCTCAAGGGAAAAAATATTCTTCATAAAAAGTATATTGGCATTTACGTATGTGTATAAAGTATAAACAAACATTAAATAAATGTTTTATTTTAAAACGATGTACCAATATGTAACTATGTATATTATACCCATCGTAATTTTTTATTTTTTAATATTTTTAGTTAACACTCTCTTTTTCCGCCTTTGCCTAGTAAAAGTGTAAAATCATATAAGAACATTATTACATTAATTTTTGGTTTTAAAAATTTTGTACTTATGAAAATCGCGTGCAGACACGTGACTACTGCGCCACTACGGTACACGTTATTTATTATTTAAATTTAAGTTTTGCATGCATTTGATTGTGTTGTTAACTTTTTATAGGTAGGTATACTAAAATTATACTTTAATTATTTTCGCCTTGGCAGTGTGATTTTTATTTCATCACGGTGCCTGGCCATGAAAAATTAAAATGAAGGTGAATAACGAGTCACTGTTGAAGAGTTTTTGTCTTGAAAGCAGCATTTTGGGGCTGAAATACTTTTATTTATACCCGGATAAAATATCACGGTTTGTAATAAGAATTAACAATTTAAAAATAAGTGTCTAATGTATTTGACATGATAATAGAAAAAACCCAACCAAATTGGAAAACACCAATAATATAAATATTTAAAATTTTAATGTGTTATAATTTTCTCTATACATATGTATTTTTCAAGAGAGAATCTAGTGACTATTTCTTCTCTTTTTCAATCTGCAAGTCAAAAACTAGGGCAATATAGTTTAGTTAGTATAGTTAAGTTTAGTAAATTAGTTATATAATAAAGTTTTTTGCATCAGATGTTTTTGGGCGGTTTCATTGGTTTTGGTCCTGTACAGTGCGTGCATGTTGACTTCGATGTTGCATAGTCGTTTCTTAGAGATGCCTACGCGGATCACTATAGAGAATCAGTACGAACTTATACAAAATATATCTTTTCCTGCGATCGCTATATGCTCGCCAAATCAGATAACTATTAGCGCTATGAGGCATTTTAATCAAACTCTTGTGTAAGTATAATAATTTATTGTTAAATTTGTTCATTAATTTTATTTTTTAATTTTATGTTAAAATTTTAACAACAGAAATATTGTTAGAATAATAATTACATGGAATTTATTGGATTTATAGGATTCAAGTAACTTATGAATATTTTCAGAGAAGGCAATCGCACTTTAAATTTGGAATCGACTCTTCCACAACTGCTTGGTTTTTACGAGCTCGTAGGTGACATAAATAGGGAGGACCTATTGAGCTTGCAAAACTTAATATCAGTTAATCGATATAATGTAAGTAATTATTTCTTACCATTTTACGTTTTGAAATCGAAGTTTCTCTTATGGTGCAATAAGGGTTTCACTCCCACTCGAGAATTCATTTCCCTGATTTAGTTCTGTCAACTAACACGCAATTTCTACAAACGTTTGAACAGTAATGGAGTATATACTATTTATCTTATATTTACTTTACAGACTTTGGAAATAATGGGGAAAATGCCGCAAACCTGTGATGACTTCCTCAAGTTATGTTATCTGCAGAAAAAGAGATTTCCATGTTCGGAACTGTTCAACCGTGTATTGACAAAACATGGCATGTGTTGTATTTTCAACAGCATGTATTTCTACAAGAGTAGAAAGCGAGTATTTATGTTTTTTATATGTGAATTTTAAACTTTGTATAAACTGACTTTTTAGCATGGGGCATTTAATAAGAGCAAACAATGTACAACTATATACATTAAATACATTTGTATTCTGTACCATACATTTAGATCCCTGGACTCCTGATCAGCTCTCTAGTTCGTATATCAAAACTGTGGGATGAAGTTTATTTGACATTAACATAAATGATTACTCAGGAATAAGCCTATGTTATGTTTAAGCGAGTTATTTCTGTTTTACTTCCTTGAGATGATTGTAAACAGTCATATAAATATACCGGCTTAGTATTAAAATAATGAAAATTTATTTACAATAACAGATTTATGTGAAATAAATCATTATTATCGAAGGAATAGAGAATATCCTTGTATAATCCTTATGGTATTATTATAATTGATTCTTAAATGCAACTTGGTTAGTACTCTTCATGGTACCGCTAACGATTTCTTAGTTGCCTTAAAAGAGAAGACGGTTGGAAATGTTCTACCACCTGTCACCCAATATTGAAAGCTTTGAAGTCTCAATCCGATCACGCCGAGAGCAAGATACAGTCAGCTCATTTTGCAAGAATCCAGGGCAGTATACAAGGCAACTAAGAAATCGGTGGCGGTAGTTTGATATAATAATTGGATCAAATGACGCCTCAGTCTATCTGTGACCACGGACTACTGTAAAGTGTTCGAAACGTCGGATTCTAAAATGTATTTTGGAATACCAATATTATACGCGATTAATCCGGTCAAAAATAGTTTTATTTCAAAATGTGTAATAATCGTGAAAATCAAAGAACTTATTATTGGTAGTAGGTGCTCAATTAAACCATATATCTTTATATAATAGCAGGTATTAGCGAATTCTTACTTGTGACGAAGTTATATATATGGATTTGCTTTTTTATTATGGAACTTTGGATCGCTATATATTATATTACTAAATTACAGAAACGAAAGACATCTTAATTTTCAACCATTTAGGACGTCTAAAACTGGTATCTACGAGGCATTAAGTGTAGTCACAGATTATAATCCCGATGATGCACTCCACGGGACTATTCTCAACGCGGGATCTACTCGGGTAGGAATTAATATAGCATTTTAAAATAGTATTACTACTACATTGTACGCCGCAGCAAAAGTCTGGATATCTGAAAAGGTTCATGAAACTCTGTAGGATACTCTGAAAAATACGACAATATCTTGTATTATCAATAATCGGAGTGCAAAGGAGACAAATTGTTTCAATTATTCAAATATACTGAAATACTCTTCTCAGGTAATGTTCACAGACTGGAGCGAATTCCCTGCAGACGACCAAACAAGTCTCGTGAATCCTTACACGGAATCTTTTCATGTTATTCGTTCTACTTATACGTACTGTTCTAAAGATGTTACCTCGTTGCCGTCTTGGAGGTGATTTTTTTATTATAACTCGAAAAATTAAAAGTATTTGTAAAGATAATCGAATTGACTTTAAAAAAATTGATATTTTCTTAACAAATTATGGACACACACCTTGTTTAACATCTTATAATGATATAGTCTAGTATTTGAAACATTTTTGTACAGTCGCAAGTGTTACTTCGAGCACGAGTACTCGCAGCCTCACTTCACCGAGTTTCACAACTCCGACTGTGATTTACTTTGCGAAGTACGTGAACTGGAACGGCTTTGTCACTGTACCATGATCTATATACCTAATGTAAGGTTGAGTCAGGCATGTAACGTCTCTACCATTGACTGCATCGTTAGAGCTAAATGTAAGTATGGAAATGTTAATCTACATTTGAAAGTAATCTCTGATGCCCAATATTGACTGTGTTCTATTCATAAAGCTTTAATTACTTACAGATTATGGCAGCCATTTTGCATACAGCCTCACGCTTTTTTCTCGCATAGCAGGGTAGTCAGATATAACACATTCCGTGTTCCGCTTTCCGTTAGAAATCGAGACATGTGTGTTGAGTGTGCGGAGTGAATAACGGAACTTAACAATGAGTTTTTTTGTAAGAAGCGCTGTATTAAAATTAATACAATGTTAAAAACTTTTGATAAAGTCTATCGATATTATTCAAGTACAGATTATATATGAATTTTAATACAAAATACACACTTTGCATATTTTATGAACTTACAAACGACAAACGACAGACATAAATGTTATAAAATTAACATGTCTTTAGTTTCACCGGTGTTTATTAATGGAAATATTACTTGAGATTAATATATAGTCCTTTACCTAATTTTAGAAGCTATTTTAGGTACGTTCGCTATAAGTCAAGATCAAATATGTTGATCATAATTTGGTTGCGGAATTATTTTAAGCTATATCTAAACAAAACAGAAGTTTATGAGATAAGGGCGTTCAACCAAACAAAGAAACTCTTCAGCTGTATAATATAAGTATAGGAGTACAGATCTATTAAAGAGACATTATTTTACTGACTTCTAGTAATATATAGTAACAGGAGTAGGTAATATTTGTAATAGTATATAGGTTGTGGTATAGAGATACATTTTGGTAATGGCTTTTTCGATTTTCATCTGCAGTGCAAATTAACAAATGGTACGGTATGGAGCAATGCGAATGTCTACGCGACTGCATTTCCTTCCACTACCATGTGGTGACAAGTCTCGGCAACCTTGACGCCCTCCCTCATATGATGCGGAATCCTTAGTAAGATCGCTTATCTAAATCTTCAGAATATACAAGAGACATAGGCTAAATTAGATTCAACTTAACATAGAACATAGTTTTCTCTTTTTTGTGTTGTTTTATTGTTTTTATAAGTTTATTTTGTCTAAAATCTTGATGCAATTATATAAAGATAAGGATGATGGTGAAAAATAGCCCTGTATACTTTTTTTGTTTTGTACATATTTGTGTGAAAAACGGTAATAGTTTTTTTGACTCACAAATTTTAATTTGAATTTATGTATTGGTATTTAGAAAAGAAATTTTGAAAATTGTATTTTTTTTAATACAGTGGGGCCTATACGTTTGTACAGTCAATTGTACAAATGTATAGGCAGACAAACATCACCAGAGTCTACTAGACGTCATTGTTTTATATGCAATTTAAAAAAATACTTTACACGCAGTTACGTTTATGTTTATATATTCATGTAGATAATTGGGTAATAAAAATGGATAAACTTAATAGTTAAATATTTCATATTTTAATCAGAACTTTACAATTCTGTAAGATGTGAAAAATTATATATAACTTTATATAATTAAATAGTAACTTATCGAATTTTAAACAATATTTTTTATGTTTTAAACTATAAATATATTCTGCCTAAAATTATGTCTAAGATCTGTCCTGTCTAATATTACTTTAACTTTCAGTAAAGAAATTAATTTTAACAAATCTACATCCGTGATGCACTTTTTTATGCCAAATTCAGTGTACGTGAAGCAAAAACAAGAAACTGTTATATCTCTTATAAGTTTATCGTGTAAGTAGGTTCTAATTAATTTAATTCCGTCTAATGTAGCTTAAGGCTTTACCAAGGCAAGGTAGTCAGCGAGAAGTTTTGACAGAGTTGCGTGTTGAGTTGCGGAACTGAAGGCCGCGCTTTGTATAGGTGCCAGGGCGGAGAATTAAAATATAATCATTCCCCCGAATGGGAATGTAATGCAGCCATCGCTTTCACAGTCAGACGCTGTCCTACTGCGCCAGGATGGCCTCAGTCATCGACTAATATACAATAGGTTTTTTTTAAATTTGTATTACCGTCACGCATCTCCCGTATATAGAGTTAGGCATAGAGAACCTATTGTTAAGTTAGTCTGTTCTTTTTAAGTTATTTTTCACGCATTCATTTAGGTGTTGCTTTCGTGGCGCAGTGGGATAGCGTGTAAATGTTGCATTTGATGGTTGTGGATTAGATCCTCGGGAACTCAGGGGAAGGAAATTATATTTAAATTGTTTGTGCCTGTTTTTTTTATAATAATATAACAGATGTTACCTATACGGTCTCTTATTTTAATTTTGTTTTTTTTTTCGTTATATATTGTGGGTAGGCTGAAAAAGAACCGAGTACCAAACTTACTCGATCTATCCCCAATTCGTGATTGATCGCCGTACTCTCTTATACATATACATTAATTTAGCCAAATGGGGATCGAACCCACAACCATCACGTTTACAGACAGCCATTGTCCCATTGCTTTATGGATATTGTAGTATAAATTTCCTAATTTTATACACTAAATGCACTGTCAAAGACTCCTTGGTTAAAGTTTAAGTAAATTAAATAATAAGCCTTATTATGAAATAGATTTTATCAGTGCTTTAAAAATCTAATTTCATTGTAACAAAGTGCAATAAACATTAAAAAAAAAAATTATTTGTGTTCCAGCAAATCTGGGCGGTGTTTTCGGACTTTGCTTGGGATGCAGCTTGATCAGCATACTGGAGATATTTTTCTACCTTTACCTGGCAATCAAATATAAAATTCAGGCGAAATTGCAAGTTTTCATTAATAGAATTGATTATATACGTTGAGATTATAATTATTTACAAATTCACTATTAATAGTAATTTTGGTCTTTGGATTTCATTTAGATTTTATTGTATTTTGTTTTTATTACTTTGTTCAAATAAATTATTCACATATGCCTTTGTGATTTTAATTAGCTATATATATTCCTATTTAATAACTTTAACTAAATTATGACATAGATAACATCTTACAATAAATCACTTAATAAAATAAGTTTAAAATATTCTTTTTAAGGTATAATCTTTGATTCAAGTATATTTAACATTTTTTTTTTCATATCTAGTGACAAGACCCTCCGTTCTCCACTTTCCGCCCGTATTTGAGACATTACGTAGGCTTATGGCTAAAGCCTCAACACAACTCAACAGTGGTTTGTCTTGTCAATCAGAGCGGAGAATTTAAAATAATTAAATTATATTATTTAACACTGCGCCAGGACAGGTGTTATCGACACGAAATTCAAGATAACTCAACAATACACCTCACGGTACTTCATTTAGGAATGAAAAATAAAACTAAATATCAGAAGTGGGGTGTACATAAACATATTTATATATTCTGATTCATATATATGTATATATATATATATATAAATATATAATTTACTACATCTTGCGGTAATAATAATATCAAATATATTGCTTTACTAATTTTTTTTATGAAAAAATACAAAAGTATTCTACAATTGCAATAAGAAAAATGTTCTAGAAAAAAATACTTCTCTTATATAATTAGACCTAAATGTTCATATTATGCTTAAGACTGTTACATAATAATTGATATTTATATAAATAATCTGTAAAGATCAATACGATATTATGTTATTTTTGTTGGTTCACAGTGGTATTAAAACTCAGCAACTGAATAAATAAATACTCCGCATTCCTCGGCGTCTAACCAATAATACTTTTTCGGAAAGGGCGGTCTTCTAACTTAACCTAAAATTATCAACATAAAATCAATATTTGGCTTAGATTTTAATTAAAACTACTATAAAGCACATAAAATAATAATTTGGTCTAGGTTATGCATATTACAATTACGTTAAGTGCCCTTACTCTAATTATTGCCTTACACTAACATTGTTTTATTCCAGCGGTCACCATCGCTACAAACGTCCACAAGACTGAGACTCTCCTAAAAACGTGTCTAATTTTGATATACAATCTAATGTATGGATACTAATAAATTTTATTTAATATTTAGAACTAAAACATTTAAAAAATGCAATTAGAACCAACATTGACGCCACCAATGTGACAATATTTGCTGATAGCAAGTTGAAATGTTTGGCCAAAAAAACAACTTTACCTATTATTTTAAAGTTGTTTTCACTAAAGTACAAATGTGTAAAATATTGAAAAATACATACAACTAGTATTCGTAATTAATTGACTTTACCAAAAGATGGCTGCCGCCTGGATCTCAACCCGCCACCGCTCGGACATGACGCGACTATAAATACACAATACAAAACGATCGTCTCCCCTTTGGAGTGCACATCACTGGACGTATCACAATTTCTTAACAATAATTTTACACTACCAGTACCTAAGCCAATGGAACGGTATGATTACGTCGATATTGAGCTAACTTAAATTCAATATATTAATCATTAAGTAATATTGCAGTTAGACTATGGTTAACTTATACTTCGTACGCGTTTTATTCGTTAGTAGACGGCGAATGGCACAAAGTTTATTATGACAAGGCGTACGGACTGACATACAACTAGTCTAGCCTCGCTAGATCGAGCACAACTCGGAATTCATCCCTGAAATGCTTCAAATAAAACTCTGTTTTATTTTTTACATCACGATTATTATTTACGACGTAATATAATCTAGGTATAAAAATATTATCCTTTAGAACACTAGAACTGCTCATCAATTGACTTTCGATCCGGCGTCGCCGCGCCGGCGCTACACTAGACCACTAGACTACGATACGACATATAAATACAAAGCACGCAGTGAGCAAGTACGTTGAGGGCCCCAATAAATAGAAGAGATAGCCTGCGGGACCCGGATAGGACAGAGGACAGAGGACAGAGGACAGAGGACAGAGGACAGAGAACAAAGAGGACAGGAGCAGAAGAATAAATAGCGCAGTAGTCTATACACGATGCGAACTATGTTCGATGCGCCGCCACGTCTCACGTGGGGCGACGCTGGGGCCGCCGGGAGGCCGCACTACTGCCCGTCGAGCTCGAGGCCGAGGTCGAGGTCGAGATCGAGGTCGAACTCGAAGAGGCGGCAGGCGGCGCGGAGGTCTCAGAGGCTGACGAGGCTGCCGTGCGCGTCGGGCGAGGCGAGGTCGGGCGCGGCGCGCTGCTGCTGCGCGCAGTGCGCGTGCGCGAGCGCGTGCGCGTGCGAGAGCGCGTGCGGGTGCGGGTGCACGGGCGTGAGGCCGGTGCCGCCCTCCATCAAGCTGTCGAAGTTGAACGGGATGCCGTTGCTGGGCGTGCTGATCTCGATGCCGGCAATCTTGTTATTATTGCCTAGCACTTTGTTGTTGTGTATCTGAAACACCAACGCATCACGTGAGTCAATTACTAAATTAATCAATTCTTAAAGCAAAATTGAACACGTGTTGACGAACATAGGTGACGTAAGGCGGCGAGGAGAGGTACCTGCGCGGGCGTGAGCGTCTGCGGGACCTGCAGGAAGGTGGGGCGCAAAGGGCGCACGGGCGGCGTGTCCAGGGACGACGCGCTCGTCACCACCGCCGGGTTGGCCGCCGACAACATTATCCTGAAACGATATAAGTTGCTATATTAAATGTTTATCACATAATTCTTTTAAAACTAAAAATGATACAAATTTACATAAACAAATATTTAATTTCATCATTATATAGCGACTGGCATTGTTGACTTATGATTGACTGTACTCGAGTAAACAAAAAAAGCGTAAACGACAATATAAATAGTGCGACCTCGTCGGCTATGATTAATACCTTTTACATTTTTTCCCATAAACAATTACTATTTAAATCACTTTACTGTTCTAGTGGCTTATTTTTTTTTTATTGATGTATATTTTTACATTCCACCCTAACTATGTTGTGTCAACCATAACCAATTCTCATTGGATTTTGTACTTAAAAATACCGCTAAAGGCATTTATGTAGCAATATCGTAAAAAATGTTAGGTAAACACGTCAATAAAATTAATAAAATTTCCCATGATGCATATAAATTGTGTGTATACGTGACGGGTATTAATGTAAATGAGTAAATGCTCAGTCATAACGACTTACCTTTTGTCCGGCGTCGGCGAGGCATAGATATCTCTATCCATCCCTAGGACGGGATCCACCGTAGGGTCCATGACTTCCACCTTAACCCTCACGCCGTCTTCCGGCAACTCTGGATACTCATAGGGGTCCTGGAAAGGTTTGACGTCGGGGGGGCTAGTCGACCGCTTGTTGAGTCGACACATCGGCATATGGTTCTGTAGGATCGCCTGCAACTGTTCCCTGTCAGCGTTGAGCTTGCGTATTTCGTCTTGAAGGGATTGCTTTTTCTCTTCGAGTTTGTCTGTTTCTTCCTGAAGTTCGTTAGTGTGGTCGAGTCTCCTTTTGCGACAGCGAGCGGCAGCCATTTTGTTTCGCTCCCGACGGACTTTTCTTCTTTCTTCTTCCTCTGGTGAGAGGTCTTGTGGTGCTTTGGTCGGCCTTCTGCCTCCCATGTTCCTTCGTTTGGGCGTCGGGAGACCGGGGCTGCTGCTGCTGTCGCCGCTGGCGGAGAGGGGGCCCGGCGACACATGCAGAGTCGCCGGGCCTGAATCACAGTAACCCACAGGATTCAGGATGCCTGCAAGTAAAAATTAAATAAAAAATGTCGTATTTTCAAATTTTTTTTTAAACTGTATTTTATTTGAATTTGCCAAATATCTGTATGGCAGAGTAAGTATTGCGTTTCCTCAAATTTATTTAAACCAAATATATAAAAAAACCTTATTATGACATTGTTTTTGCAAAAAATACCCCTGAGGTTAGTTTTATGAAGCTGCAAATACTAACCGTAAGTGTTGGCCTGCGTGACGGAAGGAGGTACGAATCCCGCGTGATTGCTCTGCTCGCTGCGGCAGTTGCTCAGCTCGATGTAAGTCTGCTCGAAGCTGCGCAACTGCGTGGGCGTGATGGTCGCCGTGGTGCGGGTTGGGACCCCCGACTGGAGGCCCTCTAGATTCGCTAACTGAAAATAAGGAAAATAGACAAGTCAGTCAAGGTAGCTAAAGTAAATACCTATTAAATACCTATTGCGGTTCAAAGAAACCTGCTTTGCTTTTTGCATTGTAAACGCAAATAGTTATGCAATATTTATTTATATTATAAAATGCATGTTGCTTCTACATTCCAATTGCTTTTTATCAGCAAAACATTTGTGCTACACAAAACGAAACAATAACAATAAATGATAAAACAATGCTATAGACAGTAAATTAACGATAACTTTGTAATATTTACGTTCATACGTTCATACTAGCATAGTACGTTGATTTCTTTAGAATTAAATTTTAATTTTCATAAAACGACAGCAGTTATGTCACTATTGATATATGATACAAAACAAAAAGCAGCCGTCAAGTCTGACGTCATACAAATAATACTGTATCGTGATCGTGAAATAGATTTTTCTTAAACAAATGTTGTAAACTCTTAATTGTCTTATATAAAAAAAAATTTTAGAATTTATTATTTATTACAAGTAGGTGGTTATTTTACAAAAAATATTTTACCTAATAATAGTAACAATTTTTAAGGCTCATACGTACACATCCTGGATATACAAATATAGAAATTATTAAAATATATAAAAAGAATCTCCTATTAAAGTTCATAATAAATGTTCGAAGTAATTTAATTAGCTTAAGTGTCCTTCAGCATGGGGCATGCATGAGCTATGCATTGGAGTAATAATATGATAGGTAAGAATTGTCTGATTCACCGCATCCTACATTAATTTGCGAGAATAAAGCGACTATCGGTACTTCACACGCCAGACAGCATGGTTTTTGGCACAACGTTGGTTGCACGTGTAGAATGTGCCTAGAATTCTATCATCGGCTGATTAGTTAGCGGGATTGACCAACGGCAAATGGTTCGTTAGGTGCGTGTACCTGTTGGCACCACAGCTCCGTGGCCAGCATGTTGGCGAACTCCAGTGGATCAATGTTCTGCATCTCGGCGCTAACAAGCACGTTTATAATTAGACGCTTACTCTATTGTGTTGCGCTTTTTGCGACGCGACACCTTCGTGCGGTTCGAGTTTGTTAGTCGATTTGTTCGTTATAATCCGCCCTCGCAAAGAAATATTAATTAAGATGAACACAATTATACATATATTTTGAAGTTATCGGGCGGCAGATAGCTGTAGTGTTGCTAAATTTAGGGTTAATATAATTTGGGGGGGCTCGGTATCGTTGATCGCGACAATTCACTTTGCTAATACTTTGCTTCGTGTGCGCGGGAGTGCGGGTCGTTCGTTCGTTGCGCGCGCGTACAGCGTACGGCGGCCGGCCGCGGCGGATCGCGCGCTACTGCCGCGCCCGCCCTCGCTCGCCCGAAATGTTCGCCCACGAGCAACGTTCAAATTACGTATTTATAGAACACTCCTCTAACTCCGGAAATATTTCGCATCATTTCGCATCGCATGTGGCGGCACCTAGTTACCTCAAGGAATACGCACTACAACCCGCTCACATTGTGCCGCGAAAGCTAACCCAACTGCCGATGGTGGAAAAGTCATTTATAATTAATATTAAAACAAAACACTTAAGGTGAAACAATATTCTTATAAAAAAAACGTCACTATCATTAGGCACCAGATTGTTTTTCTTTTGACATCCTTTCACATGTTAATGTATTATGATAATAAGTACTTATTAACTGAGCTAAGTGGGCGGAGTGCTTGGCGAGCCGTAGGACCTTGCAGCAAGGACGTGATACGCGCCCGTAGGCGAGACGTTTCGGCGAATAGAGCCTTATATGGTACCACGTGAGAATAAAATATACTTTATAGAAACCTGTTTTAAATTGTGTTCAAAATAAATTTATAAGTTAAATTATACACGGTAGTCCGAAAACATGTCTATTTTCGGCACGAAGTATATGTAAAGGTAAACCATAAAAGTAAATACACTACACTTAATAGAAAACATTTCGATTTTACAGGATATAGTATATTAATGTACTATTTATATTTGTTCAAGTTGGATCTATTCAATCTATTTATCTGTAAAGCGCGACGTTGGTATCCGAAACTAAAAATGCAATGTCTCTGAAAAATTAAATGGACAAAAGATCTTAACACTTAGTCCCTTTGTCTAACTAGTAAAAAAAAGCTGTAGATGGATAAAGATAAAAAATGGTACGTACATACAAGTAGACTCAAAATACCATAGAAGGATTAACTAAATGTGAACTTATAATTGGTAATTGTGGCAATCTTGTGAATCGAGCGCCGACAGTGGCCGCGCGGGTCGAGCGGGCGAGCTCTCCGGAAGGCGCACACTCTGCTCAATTACCGCAATTGCCTAAATGAAATTCGTCTCAAATGCTCCAGCACACACTGAACGCTAATTGGTCACGGTGGTTACCTTGCAGTCTTAAAAAATCTTGCATTCTCGTGCATTTTGTTAAACGAATATTAACACTATTTGGATATGTTCCAAGTAGCAGTGTTATATATTTAAAACACTAAAAAACTATCCACTATTCTCTTTATATATAGAAAATATATCTTCAATATTTAAACAAATGTTAAAATTATTATTTTATGAAAATTCAATGAAAATATAAATCTAAAGTTTATTATTATTAATACATACGTCTACATAAAGATAAGCATCACGGTATATTGCTGAAACATTTGAAATTGCATTTGTATGCCGGGAGCTTAGCACTTGTAGTGCAAGAAATTTTGTAGGGCAGATAAGTGGTTGGGTTCATGAAGAAGCGATGTTGTTATCGCGGTCATGAGATCACCACTATATCTAGGTGTGACGTAGAGTAGTGAGGTAGGCGAATCTGCAGAAACTAGATGCAATCCAACTCATTTAACCTATTACTCGATGTTATTACTTTTAATATATAATTTATTATAAATTAAAATTGAATTAAAAATAGCAGCTTCATAGCGGGATAATAAACTCAGCGAAAACCTGGTGATGTCGAAACACTGCGTTCTCCATTTCCAGCCCGAAATCGAGACATTGCGTATTGAGTGGCGGAACTCAACGCCGCGCTTTGTCTTAGGTTACGGATCAAAGCGGAGAAATTAATATATATTTTGAATATAATTAGTCCTCCGAATGGGAATCGAACCCACAACCAATCGCGATTACAGTCAGACGCTGAACCACTGCGCCACGATGGCGTGTCAATAACTTTCTATTAACCATAAAATTATAAATTTATAGATCGAAATAAATAAACATATATATATATATGGACAACGACTATCTCTTTTAAGACAGTATAATATTAATGATAACTCACAAAGGTACCCATTTAAAATATACGCATAATATATAACAACAAGTACGTAACAGTCGTAGATAATACCAACCCGTTATCCGCACGTGTGCTCGCCCACTCCATATCCGTGCAAGTTATCTATTAATTCAATATCGAAGCTTGAACATAATAAATTGTTGAAACGATTCTATATGCAAGTAATTATTAACTTTCTTTGTGATGAAAATGTTCAGAAGTGACTGAAACTGTTAATGAAGTATATCTGTTTTATAAATTATAGAAAAAAAAATAAGCATTAAATGTAAATACCAAAGTACAAAATGTGAGTAACATATTAATTTGCAGGTAAGTTGTAAATAAAATGTGAATGGCCCATGATAGCTTCAGCCTGCAAGCAAGTGATTGCATCAATCACTATAGTGAGCTATTTCTGCGCTAAATACATATAAGTATATCATTTGATATCCTTCAACAGGAATCATTAAAAAATCGTTAGTCAAAATAAACATAATAAAATTGTTCTGAGAGTCGCCGTCAAAAGTCCCTGAGTTTATGACTTTCAATAATCCAATAATAATCTGAACATTTTATAAAAATGTAACTGATCTTTGTCTGTACATGGAAGGTACTAGATAAAAAATATTATTAAAGGCATTTATCAATGTAATAGAATCCAAAATCATTATATTTAATTTTCTTTTCTGTTTGTCTGTGCGTTTGTGCACGCTAATCCCAGAAACGAATTAACTGATTTAAATACAGTTTTGACTCTCGTATTTTGGTAAACTTCTTTTACCATTTAGTGTTTATTTCATTTCAATCCAAATAGAAAAGGTTCAACTATTTCATTTATAAATTTACGCAAAGTTTGTGATTTAAGCGAGAACGCGGTCGGTCGCGGCCGAAAAAACTAAATAGTTTAGTCGTGTAGTTCACGCAGGCAAAGCCGCGCGCGACTCGTTAGTATTTTCTACATTTATAGCACGAACATCCTCTTTGATAAAAACGAGTAATTTCCTTATTTGCGACAAGTACACTGATATTATGTTTTCAAACAATGTTAAAATATAAATTTAAACAACATTTTATATATTTCAAAAAATATAACTATCTTTGAATTACACATAAAAAACATACATAAGTCATTATATATTTAATAATATATTTTACATTACAAAAAATATTTCCATAGAAATAGGCAATTGTGTAGGTATTTATATTATATATTTAAGAAAGCTGCGCAGGAGTTCAAGAAGCGTCTTATATTTACGCATTGTTTTGCAGACCGAGTGCCTATAGTCTTTATTTCTCACTTGCTTGTACAAATTTACGAAGGGCACGTGTAGACCGCATGATCGTCACGCCCACAGATAGTGTACGTTAAATTAGTTAAATATTAGAGTATTAACAAACCCTGATGTGAGTAATTTTCTTTTACCCACAACATAATGATAATCAAAGTTACTAAGAAATCGATGATAATATTTATTAAGACACAAAATATTATAATATAGTCAATTAATATTGCATAATATAAATTAATCCAGCTTCATTGAGTAACATTGCGGGTTGTCTTGTACCAGAGTGAAGAAATAAAAATAATTCAAATATATAATAAATTATGTATATCATATATCCAGTAGATATTTTTCAATCATCACGTATAGCAGGGTGGCATTAGTAATTAATAGTAATTAGTCATTAATAGTAAATAGTAACTAATAGTAAATAGTAATTAACAATTAGTAATTAATAATTAAAAAAACCCCATGTTGGTTATATATTATTTAATATGTATACATAGAACAGTAAAACTAATTTTAACTTTACTAAAATTATAATTAAACTATCTAAAACATAAAACAAAAGTAATCTAAGGTTATTTGTGAGTCTATGAAGCCGAAGAGCTTATTTTTTGTGTTATTAGAACCCACGCTTGAATTTCTTATCAGGACGGTTGTCTGGAAAGTCATTAACGAAACGCTAATTGTTCTACGTTAGTGTGGTTAGCTGTCGACTTAGAAAATTCCTTGAACTGATTTTAACAAATATTTGTCTTATTGTTATATTTTATCTAACATTTTACGATTTCCGAGTTACGGGAAATAGGTCGGTTCTAATGTATATTTGATAATACACAAGTATTTATAATAGCTGAATAAGATATTAAACAATTTCCTTGTTTACGTTTCGATATATCTCTATATGGTATAGAATTCTTACGGTAGTTCTCCTTATATATAACTAACAAAAGCATTGAAAACAAAGAGCGATAAAAAAATATAATTAATTATTTTATTATATAAAATAATAAATAATTTAGAAATAATCCAATAAATATAAAATATCTTTGTATGGGTAATAAAAATATTTTATTTAAATCTACATTTTACAACAAACATATCTCCGAAATGTCTAAACCGAATATCGCGATACTTAAAACATAAAAGTGTTATATTCCGTCCGGTTTCTTTGCCACATAGGTAGTAGTAACTAGTGAGTATAATTGATGAATCAAATAAAATAATAAAACAATATGAGAGATGATATAAAAGGAGATTTTAATATTCAATGCGACTGTAAACTAATCTAACATTAAAATGTACAGGGTGAGTATTAAGCAAACAACACATGCAAGCATTGTGCGGCGCCGTCGACTGACTGTCGCGACATTGACCGCCGCTGAACGAATAATAAAATAAATCGACGCCTGGCACCGCGCCAGCAGCCCTTTCCTGCACCTTACAGCGACGCGAGGAAAGCGCATACACTGCATCTCTATTGCCACTCTCAACGAGTATAGTTGCGAGTCAATGAGCACTTATACGCGATGGATATTAAACATCTCGAAACATTCGCATGAACGATGCATCGTAAGTTTACAACACCCTCTACGTAAATTTAACTTTGTATAGGAATCATTATACACTTATATTTTATAGAAAAAAAAATATTTTATTACATTATTTATAACACATCATATTTATAAACATTCAAATAAAAAAAAAAGAAATCAGCAACAATGAACGTTATTGTCAACTCGACCTTCGTTTTCATGAAAACTGCTCCATTCGTTTTCTCGGAAAACCCGCATGAGTCACCGTCACTCGCTCTCTATCACAGGTCACTACGACTTGCGTATTTCATTTGTCGGCTCGATTCAAAAACTCGATTACGTTGAATGATTCATATGAAGTATGAATCAACACGCGACAGAAAATTTCACTTAGAATTTGTTTTTTCGCGTTAGCAATAGATGACCTTCATTAATATATTGTATGGTTGATTTGTGTTAATATCGAACGTTGCAGTTGCGTAGCAATAAGTACAAAATATAACATTAGCTAAAGCAAAGGTCAAAAACAAGGAAGTTCAATGAAAACGGGTAAAACCGGAAAATATCGGAAACAAAGAACTCGTTAACTTTTAAGAGTCGTTGTAATAAAAAAATAAAAATATTGTTATAAAAGAGATAGTGGTTGTATCACGTACGAACCGCTAAGATAAACTTATCATAATCAGAATAGTGCGGCGCCAGTCGGAGGACCGGATATCGTCCGGAAATGGCGAGCATTCCGTACGACGCCGCTTGGCAGGCCGCAGACTTCACCGAAAAAAAAAAACAGTAATCCTACGCTTTTTACGTTCGCGTCGAGTAACAAACATGTTTTTTGCGTTTAAACTCATCATTACATATTCAGCACAAATTCAAAATAGGTATCACGTCTGTTAGTTAGTTATTTTGCGGTTTACTTCATAGCTTACTACAAAATGAGTCACATTCTTATTTTAGCGAGCCCATTGCCCGTTTTGCAGCTTGTGTTATTAAAAATAAATTATTAAATCACGATATCAATTATGACATACATTATGATTTCAATAAACAAACATCTGTCAATTAAGCTATCGTACTAGCCATCCACTCGCGGATTTGCCAGCGTTAAGCACACGACTACAACTATTTCGTTTTTTCGCCCATCCGCATTCTCACTTAATTCACAAACTTTGATTTAATTGATAATTTAAACATTTGTAACTTTTTAGTTTATGTACCGATTAAAATTATATAAACGTTAAAAAAACTAATAATCATTGTTTTGGTTTCTATTATCTTGATAAATGCCTCTAATCACATATTTTTTCATATATCTTCCATGTACAGACAGCGATCAATTACATTTTTATTATATGTATAGATATTATAAGGGCGTCGTAAGTTATCAAGAATTATTTTCACTCCTCGTTTATTGTTTAAATGTGATAAGAGGCAAAGGAACAGCTGCGCGCTCGCGGAGGAACAAAGAATATAATCCTAACGCGTTAAATAGCCATGCAAATTATATTACACCACTTATAATGTTCGTGCGTTCTCACATGGCAATATTACATGCGGCTAACATATTATGTGCATTATCTTGAACCGATCCAAGTTGAAGTTGTGTCGCAATTTTAATGTATGTATTGACCTAAAGTAAAGTAAAGCACGTAGTTCATTTATTTATAAGCGATAAGTACAGACTACTTTATATTTTGTTGTTAATAGTATTATGAAATAAAAGTAGATACACACACAAAAAAATATTTTTATTGTGTTCACAATTAAACGCCTGTTGTTGTATGAATAGATTTAATATTTCTATAAGTTAAATTGTAAGTGAATATTTTTAATGAAGCGAGGTTTGCGCGTATATCTTACACAGATTTTACATATAGCTTGAGTACAACGACTTGTGGCCCCCCCACGCACGTGGTGGCTTGTTTTATTTAATTTTTTAATTGCGTCGCCCACATATGTACGTACGATGCGATTGGATGCGACTCGAAGCGATATCGTTATAAAATAAACTACAATTCTGCTGCACTAAGTGCAATAAAATACAGTATTTATTATACCGTAATGAGAGGAAAATAGTATACTTGAAAATAATTTGATGTCAAAAATCACAGCACAATACGGTTATAGTCAGAAGAAAAATTCCTAGACACAAATTTATCAAGATAAAACAATGAACGTTTAACGTAACTTCGAGAATAAACTTTGCAGACACAGAGTTTAACGACATTTATGTGCGTTTTTAGAATCATAACACTAATATATGAACAACGACTTTTGACGAAGACTGTTTGAAATTACGCAGTAACTTAAATGTAACAATATACAAATGGAATATGAAACAGTTACCTATAAGTGACGGGCAGACGTTTAGACAGACAAAGCCATTGTCTCATACGCCGCTGCGTTTGGCGGCACTTATGCTAATTTCTTTTGAACAACGCTACAACCTTTGCGGAGTAATGGAGTGCTCAACACTTGCATTATTATATTTTGAGGTTATTCCTCGGCTGTGTATTGATAATTTTATAAAATTTTAGTGGATTTAGCAATGATGAACGAGAAAAAGAACTGATTACTTCGCCCTACTTAACATATAACTGTGCTTTGAGTTAGCCGAAGTGATGGTATGTGTTTATACCTTTACAGTGCGAATGTAGTCACAAACCACTAATAAATAATAGAAATAAGGTTGCCGTCAAGGATAAAATGGGGCGCGATAAGTAATTTTAACGTATAACAGTAGATACAATATTACCCTAATAAAATACATTTTACGGTACCTAAATATGAAAATATTTTGATATACACTAAATAATACTTTCCTTGATGATTAAAAATTGTATATACACTGAACTCTATAAGTAAATTAGAAAGTATATTTAAAAACCCAAAGGACAATATTAGCGAATGCTTTACGCTAGTAAGGGGCCAGGACATGGATTGCTTATCACAGATAGATACGTCCGAAACGTCTGCCAACATTGGCTTATCGCGCTTCCACGAATTCATCCAAACACTTAATTATCACTAAATATTTGGCCAACCGCTTAGTGGAGGCAATTGTCACAAATGTGTAGCGTATCATATGGCTGGAAAATCACAGTTGGTTTAAAATAACATTTAATAATATAATATATAAAATAAAAAATATCAACAAAATATTCATTTTTAATTAATTTAAGTTTCAAAATATGAAGATTACATTTAATAATGTGTAATTCTTCTTTGTGCATTATTAAATTATGTTAAATGATATGTGTGCATACATGCGTATCGAAAAACTTGGCATGAAGCCCAGAAGACCAAGGATATCAAGCCTGGGGATATGTACTTAGAAATTGTTTCTTTGGTATAACAACAAGTCAAACTTTCTCTGACAATAAAAGTTTAACAAGATGAACAGAAGTGTTGAATCGACGGGTACGTTCCCGGCTTAGAAGGATAGATCGCTCTGCCAGTACCTAGAAGCCGCGAGTTCCAATACTGCAATACTCTCATATTTTTATACGAACTTCAATATATTTATTATGCCTAGTGGCTGAATAACATTTTAAGATATTTAAATATATGAAGGTTTATACGATTACTAACTATAGTAATCGTAAATATATCATTTATATTATAATAAAAAAAATGAGAAGCTCCCTCGTACAAAACATAAAACATGTAGTGATAAATTGAGAATAGGCCCGTATAGTTTATATTTGTATACATACGATATCATACAATAGTAAAAGATGCACGAACACTTAACGGTACGGCAGTAAAATAATTAAGGCGTAATATTTGTGTAAGTTTAAGAATAAGGATCATAAATTTAATGTTTGCAAGATACAAACGCTGTAACAGTGCAATCGAAACGTGTCTTTCCGACGTATTGATTTAAATCTGCAGGCAATGATAGAGCAGCCGATAGCAGCCAATAATATATTGAAGTTGTTCCTTGTTACAATTGCAGTTACAACTTGGAATTTTAAAGTTCTTGTCGTTATCATTCTGTACATACAGCTAGAACACTCGAAGTCCATTGTTTATAAAACAGGGCCAACCTATATTTAATCTTATCACGCTGATTATCAATCTATACGGCGGGCGAGAAGTTATAATGTTAGTGTTGATGGTTACAATTTTACACTTAAAATATCTTTCATAATGATACATTACTACTAAATTGGTAATTATAAAAAAAAACCATAAAAAGCAATATTATATGTTCTAATATTATGATTATAATATAGTAAGGCAATTATAACAGATATAAATTTACAAATTTGTCATTCTGATCAAGTATATATATTGTAAATATTATAATAATTATGAGCACAACTATATTGGCACTAAACTAAGTGTCCATCTATAAAAAAGATAATTAGAAGTTGGCAGGCCTCCGTGGGTACAATGGTGATGCAAATAATCGCGATTATGGCAAGGTTGACGTCGGCTGAGGGTTCGTTCAACTGACCGCGAACGATGACACGGGGCGCGCGCGCAGCGTCGCGGCGTCACATGCGCACTCTCAGCCCCCAATTCAAATTTCTCAAACTTCTATTTAACTATCCAAATATATATATACCCTCTTATTTGTAATCTTACAATCCGAAATTAATCTGAATTAGCAAATTAGTAAGCTCTACATAACTCTATAGTTTGTCCTAACACTTATACTGCAAAGCAAAGACAGACCATACATGATGCAACGTGCTGTAATGAGGAAAATGTAGTCGAAAATAATAACAAGTAGAAAATAAGCGTTAAGTTTAAAGACACTACGTCGTATATATATTAGATACACGGCAAAAAAAGACTTACCAAACCAAAACTGCCAGTGCAATCCAAAAAACACAACACAAAAAACTATGCTTTTATATAAATTTTTAAGAAACTTGTCGTAACTTGATACAACAGGCGCGATACGCGTGCGCGCAACGAAAACAATCGACTGACAGATGTCGGTCGGCGTCGGAAAACCCCTCAGAAGCGGCGCAGTGTATCCTCTACAGAGAGTGTAAATATTATGCTTCGGCTGGACAAAGGTTTTTGTTATCTAAAACCAGTGGCAGTGAACGTGCGCGACACGAGCCGCGCGGTCAGCGGTGGAGCGTGGAGTGAGGCTCGCGCGCCGGCCCCGCCGCCGTCTGATAAGCCTGGCGCGACGCCCCCCGGCGACGCCTACGCCCCACTCGGCGCCGCCGCCGGTGCATCGTAAACACCACCGGCCGCCCCTCGGCTCCCGGCGCCACCGCCACCGCCACCGCCAGCCGACCAGACAGGCCCCCCGCGCAACAGCAAAAACGCACCTACGCAATTTCACAACTACATCAATATGCTATCATGGCGCTCTTGCAACAAAGTCGACAACTTTCAACACACTTTCGACTCCTTAAAAAGACGAGGAGACACGCGACGCTTGTGAAACTTCGCCGACAGCCCAGGGATACCGATGAGAACAATGAGGCGCAAACAAACAGAAAACCTTTTTAGTATCCTCCTCCTAATTGGACTGAAGTGCGTCGGACGGACAGAAATTCAATATGCAACGCGATCCGTTCACTACATAAACGGAATAATTAAATTAGTGCAGACATGTCGAGCACAAGCGGCCGGTAATGTTGGCCACCTATGATGCCAGTGTTGCAATTCAATGTTTACATACAACAGCTGAGGTTTAAATTTCTAGAGTAAACGTTCAATATGTAGTACATATGTATGCCATCATAATAACTTGTACGGGCTATAATTAAATTATATTTTATCTGTCTTATATATAGTTTTGGCGATATTTTAAAACATTTGGGATATCAATTTAACAATTGAAATAGTCTTTCGTCATCAAACAATGTTGCGTATGTAACAATAAGTATTTTAGTTAATCAAATTATTAAATAATACGCATAGCCAGAGAGCGTGAAGTATAGATTTTTTGAATTGTAACTTGGTCCATAATCCTCATATCGTGTAAATAGATCTTGTAATTGGAGAGCAATTGTAATTTTTTTTATTGATTTTTAATTTAGTAATACTTGTAATGCATGTTGCATATCAATCAGTCAAATACTATTTTATTACACGTGTACAAAATTTATAAATATCTTCCACTTAAGTACAATAAACTATAAACTTCATGTCATATTATTAAATCCAATACAGCAAAAGATATAAAACAAAATAAGCTGCTATTATACCTGTAAGAAATTGGTTTTATAACAATTGGCTTTTTCACTGCAACAACGCTCTAATTACAGGGAAGTATTTAATTATTACTGTTTATTTAAAATAGCCTAAAGATATCGCTTTCAAAGGTAAAACGTGCATTTTATCAGCAAAAATGATTTTTAAAATGATCAGTTAAAATCAGCCTTAGAATTGACCGATTAACACCGTATCGTCTAAATAATGAATAATGACCAATTTATTATAATAATATATCATTACAAATAAATTTATGTAAATAAACATTAAATGTTACAAAGCCAGATATTCTCATATTAATAAGTACAATAATATAAGGAATTCAGATTTAAAAAAAAAAAAAAAAATTGAATATAAAAAATGACATCGAAAATGCAGTGAGTCGTGAACCTTTACGAGTACATTACTCTCGAACTGGCACATCAGCGCAAATTTTACAAACCGGACAATTTGTTGTGGATGCCTTTGAAAATATTTAATGGAAAGATTGATTGAGGCGAAAGTCTCGCTTCGCCCACAATGACCCAATCAAGAGGGTCACAACATTTAAATCGTAATACAAGGTAGATTGTTGACAAAAAAAACACATAATAAGATTTTTTGATATAGGAGACCAATGTCATACAGCAAGGTCCGTCAGCCGAGAAATCTGGCGAGACGCATTAGGCCCACATAAATTACGAGATTAATCTTTTCAAATAATTTGACCTTTTCATCTGACGAGGGTTCATTAAATAATGGCGTCGGTATTGGAAGTGCGCTTATTGTGCCGTCTATCACAATTTTTGTTGTGGGCGGGAGTAAATCTTATTCAATACAAATCCCAGTGAAATGTGATTTGTGATAGATAATAAAAATACCCTTTGATATCGTATAAATTACGGTACGGCTTGAACGGTATCCTATGATATGTTTTTTTTTATTATGCAAAGAATTTTAATTATACTCATTAAATTGCCGTAAAATATTATGCGTTTTTACGTTTTAGCGTTCTACTCATACAGTACGAATAACACTTTGATTATAAAAATATATAATATAATATATATATATTTGGATTATGTTATGTTCTTAATACATTTATGATGTAACTATAAGAAGTATATATTTTCTGGGTCTTAAATAAAGTATTTTGGATTTTAAAATGTCATTAACGGGAAACGTATTATTATTTATGGTTTAGGTCGTGGGGCCCGTTCGGTTGGACAGTCTGTCTTAAGTTCCGTCTCTTAATGAGTGGAAAATGGAGAAAGAAGTGACTTATCATCAAGGTTCTATGTCTATTGTCTATTCTACAAACATGTGAACAGCAAAAAAAACAAAAAATAAAACATTATCTATGAGTATTAATACCTACATGAAACAGTTATATTTATTATTTGCTATTTATATTTTTTTAGGTAAAAAAAAGAAGCATTTAATAACAACATGAAAATATTAAATGTATACAGTTACAAAAAAAAAAAAACAGTTCGCTGAGAAATAAAAACAAAGACTATAAGGATCTTAGTTGTCGAAGAATGCTAAAAATGCGTAATGACATTTTTGTATTACTCAAACATGTAATATTCTATTGTATGCCTTAAGAGGTGTACACAGAATTCTAGGAAACAAAATACTAATAAAGCACATAGGACGCTTTATAATAATATTAAAACACGTGTGCTCGCAGCAAGTACGACATCCTTTAATAAGGCAGTCAAGACGGAAACGTGGAAAATGTCAGTAATCTGCAGAGCGCAAGCACGATTCATGCCCATAATCAGAACAAGGACTTAGCAGCTGTTGTAAATATCAACTCCATGCTTATTATTGTGACGTAATACGACGGACGGCTCTTGCTTTGTGCAACAAAGAAAATTGAGTAGCGTACCGTTATTGTGATTCTTTGTTCTTAACAAAATAAAAAGAAAAAAAAAAACATCTACACGAAATATAGAAGTAAACATGTTACCTGTACAAATTGTAATATCGATAAGACATCGGCGGCGTGTTTGGTATGTCCGGCAAATATGCCTTGCATGCCAGTTTTATGACTCACTCGACACCCAATTCGTCCACTGGAGCTACAACTTACAACCAGCAGTATAACGGGCCCTTAAAACATCTTTCCACTGTTATTATAAATTTAGCTATAGTAATTTCTAAAGAATGCCGTTGTCTTGGCAATATTACAAGTGTGCTTTATTTCATGGTATTGTCATTTGGATCGACATAAAGGTACTACATAATAAGCTTAGTTCGGTAAACAAAAACCTGGAGTCAACAATAGTTTTAGATAAACACGCTAAAAGCTACTTAAAAGATTTCAACAAAATAGTCGGACGTAAGTAGTTTACGAGGGTTGAATTGTTGGACAATTTAAAAATTCTAATTGCGTTTGTGCGCTGAGAAGTAACCGTGACTAAAATGCACGAGCAAAGAACATCAATCAGAGAATAATTGACCTTTAAAATTTTATAATTTTACCTTTCGAATCTACATTAAAATATATATATATTTTTTTTTTTATAAAACCACTATGTTAACTTTACTATTAAATTTATATACGGGTATAATACGCTACACATTCTTATACAACCATAAAAATTGACATCGTTTTTAATTATAATTAATAATAATTTCATATATGACGCCATAGTGGCGCAATTGAAATGTGTCTGACTGATGCAATATTTTCAAGTTTAAAAATAAAATCGAATCTTTTAAGCATAAAAGTAAACATTCCCCATTACTTTAAAGGGTGGATCGGGGTAAATCACGGAAATTAGATAAATCTAGCAATTATGCATACTCCATGCGTCAATATGTGAGTGATGTATAAATATAAAAAAAAAAAATTAAGTTGGGCTTTTAACTGTATAGATATGTCTGTCAAAGACAACGTGGGTGGTGTTTTAGTAACAATGCGAGCGAGACACGGTTAAAGCACAGCGCTATGCCTCCGATGGCAGGTAACAAACTTGACACGTGAGATATATCGTTAAACATAACTTATATTGGTCAGTGCAGTGTCCCAATATTTTCTCATATATAATACATATATTTGTATGAAATTTGTGTTTTTTATTTAAATCATCTTGGGTCACCTTTTTAACATCACAATTTCAATAAAACTTTACAACTAACCAAATACTGCTGCACCGAAAATGTTAACTATTATCTTTTACAAATAACGTTTGTGAAATACTATGAAAGTGGTTTCTCAAGTAACAAAGAGCTTTTAGTGGTTTACAAAATCACTTAAGATTTGTAAGGGCTATTCGGTTTGTAACTTTTAAAGAAAGTATGGAAATTTGTGTTTTAAACAATGGGCATACACTTTAGTGTAATGGACCAAAATGGATAACATTGGTCAACTTATCTGCGGCGGAGGCAATAAAGAAGTCAATTCTAACCAATATTGTTCCGACTTGAACAAAAACGTAAACTACTGCTAAGTTTACCATGATACGACTGCCACTTTATATGATCATTATATAGTTTCCTTTTAATATGTACTCTCTCTTAGGTAATGTGGAACAGTATTTTTTTAATATTTTAACATTTTTAAATTCTTATTCACACACTTACGGTAACTGAAAAACAATTTTAGTATTTTTTTGTTATTTAATCATATGTCAAGCCTTGTAGTTATACATGTGATTGTTTGCTACAAATCATAACTTCCTATATTATATTAAGATCTTTATATGTTTTATATGTTTAAAAGTGCCAACTACAATGATTCATCGGTCACTAGCAATTCTATGGATTTAAATGTAATAAAGAACATGATTCATTATTCTACAATTATAATAACGGTATGGCACAATTATTTACCTATATGGTAAATAACCTATGTAACTTTCGTACTTTTTATTTTGTATTTTGCGTCCGCATATATAATATTTCCTTTTGGTCAATTCTAAGTTGTCTACAATTAAAATTAATTGTCCACATCCGGCGTTTATTGGCTGCGGCCGTTTAATAGGTGTCGGTCAACTAAACCCATCTGCTCGATTTAACTAGTTAGACCAATGATATTGTAATCAGGTTAATAATTAATTGAGGTCTTAGACAATAAACTCTGTAGTTAATACTCAAAATGTAATTAATTAAATATTAAATACAACTAAATTAAAATCATACGTATAGTATATTATATTATACACAATTATATATATAAATACATAAATAATTTATAATATAATTTCAGGTAAAAAGCAAAATTGCGCGCGAATATAACTGTGGGATTTCCAGGCAAACTCGCGTTCTTGGAAGCAATACAGTGCAGGAGAAATTTCACAAGAGCGATGTAGGTCAAGTCAGCCGGACTTGAAGTTTTCGCCTCGCAAAGGTTACCATCGCTACCGGCGCGCTTGCCGACCGACAAGTCCGGTTGCGCTTGCGCAATTGATAGACTCGTTTATCAGATCTTTAAAGATCAGTTGTTTCTAGAACAACAAATGCATTAAAATGATTTCATTATAATTATTTCTCAAAAAAAAAAAAAAGTTAACTTTAATTTTGCACAATGTCGTTGCATGTTAATTCCTACGTTGTACCGCACTGGGTAAACCCAAGGATTTCATTCATGTCCAATATACGTACTAATAGAACGTGTTTGGCAAGTCAATAAGTGTGTGGTTAGTAACGCTTCCTCATATATTAAACTATGGAACTAAGTATATTTTTTTAATTTGGACATAAAAAATTAATTTCTTATATAATTAACATGGACCTATTGGAATTAAACAGAAGTTTTAAGACAAATTAGAATAAGAATTAAGAAAAATTAGTGCCACATAATCAACAGTACTAATAGTCTCATAAAAAAGTAATTAAATGTAAAATGTAAAATATTTTTTTCTAACATACGCCGGTTCTTTTTATATTTAGTAGTAGGTATCAGTATGATGATGTGTAAAACAGCTCAAAATTAGACTCTGAATAATATCACAATAAATATTGTAAATTCCACCTCGATTATTTAATATTACAATTTTATAGATTTATACGCCTACATAACAAATATATTAATATATTAATAAGTACCTATGCAATAAATAACTGTTAAATTATAACAATATATGTATAATAAATAATTATTAAACAGAAAATTAATGCGTTCGTGGTAATAAGGAAAATAATAACTTTTGACTACGTGATATAATTCACATTAACCAATAATTATAAAATTTGTTAAAGGAAAAATTGTATTATAATGCAACACTTTAAATGTTGGTGTAAAATTCGTAGCAGCAAAAACAAAATTTAAGAAAAAAACATGTCAAAGGATTGCTATAAATTAATTTAAGTAGCGCGGTCGCCAGACTTCCAAGAAAACCAAACGCAACGATAGGTGGGGGAAGGTGACGTCATTGTATGACGTCATCCACTAGTATAAATAAAATAAGTTTCTCCATATTTTCTAGTTAAACTGAATATAAATTATAACAATTTTAAAAGATGCATACGTTATTCCGTGATTTATAGGGGTCAAATTGTATAAATACCCTAATCTTCAATGGATCACAACAAATATATATAATAGCTTTTATGCTTTAAATATATTATATCAAATGAACATTTTAAAAATAATTTATATCATCTATAGAAAAATGTTATGAGATGTTGAATACTTCAATAAAGAGTACAATTTACATAATATAATACAATAAGTAATTACATACGCACGCCATCTAACGGATAATCAATGAAGTAAAATATTTGTACACATTAAATAAATTATCGCATCTGATAACTTATATATGTACATGACTCATTTTCAATGTGTTATACAAAAACGTATGTTATGTATCTGGGTGGCAATAATTCCACATCCACATGCTTCATTTTACAATACATGAAATGACGTAAAAATAAATAGTATTACACATATTATTCGATATTGCCATTACGAATATTAATTTAATATAATAAAGTATATATAGTAAATCGGTACGCAAAATTAATCATTTAAGTTACTATATCTTAAATCACAGCAGCTAAAACCAATTTAATTGAAGGCCATTTCACAAGTTATATGAACCTAGCCAATCTCTTATAAAATGATATTTGGAAAGTTGTTTACTAGTCGAGTTTCTAGACACTTGAGCACTCCAAAGTTGAAAAAAAACAATGCTGACGTACGGTAACAATTCACTCACCTTTGGCTTATTATAATCCTCTATCTGGTAGTCAAACATGGTGGCAAACATGAGACTATCGTCTTGTTCGCTGTTGAGGAGTTGATACGGCACCAGCTGAGACATTAAGACAGCTTTCACTACGAGCGTTCCGAATAACTACCCTCGAAGGGTTAGGTAATGCCTAATGCGAATGTCTGTAATTTCAGGCGCCGCGATTCAACTCAATACTTGATAACAGTATGAGTCATATGTATGATTCTATCGTACACGTTCGCGTCGCTAGAATGTTTAATATCACACTGAGTCAGTTCGCGCGGTCGCAGCTGGTTTTGTATGATCAGTTACGACCGCAACGCGCACGCGCAAATCTACTTTTTGGTGTCAAAATGTCTTATACGACAAGTATTCCGACGATTCGCCTACCGAGCCAAAAAGTTTTTGACAGTTAAGTCGTAGTTACACTCAATGATTCAATAAATACTTTCTTCATGACACGCACGTGCTGTGAATGTCCATATTATAAAAGAGTATACATTTGAAGATTAGGAATAATACGATGTGATGTGCCAAGTAAGATTAACTAAATATTATTGGGTTTTTTTTAATTTAAGAATTCCATTTCTTTTGAAGCCAACATTTACAGATATGAAAGCTTGCACATAATATGATTTCTTAGAACACAATATTTATTTAAATATATAAGTAAGCAATTCGATGCAATGTACCTTAACTAATACACTAACCATATTTTAGAATTATTCATATATTTCTTTCTGTTGCTATCTAAACGCAGTTTGCTTATTGCGCACATATTTATTGGGATTCCTCCGCGTGGAATTCTCGAAAAAAGCCTTTAAGCTCCTTATTTCATCAGCCATATATGCCAGAGAAAATCTCATCAAAATCCGTCAAGCCGTTCCAGAGATTAGCCTGAACAAACAGACAGACATCTGACAGAGAGACAGACAGACAGACAATAATAATAAAAAAACGTTACTTTGGTATATGCACCGCGAATACATATGCATATAGCAAAAAGAAAAAGGTTATTTTAATATTACAAACAGACACTACAATTTTATTTGTTTGTAAAAATGTAAACTGCAGTATCAACCGATCTACCTTATTTCTGCTGATTTCATAGTAAAAGTGGGCACCATACTGTCTGTGGATGAATAGACCGATAACAAGTTAATGTTGATATATTGAATAGCTACGTGATGTCATGCACGAAATATATACAATATCAAGAAAGTGAACTATATCATAAGAAAAAAGATAACAAATTTATAGCACTCCACTTGCCCTTATCAATATCAATAATACAATTCTGAAAATGTTAGCTTTCAAGAATTAAATTGGAACAGGTAAATAGATAGAATAATCCGCAAACATTCTGAGAATTAAAAACGGCACCGAATTTACGTATATAAATATTTCTAATAGTATTTTATCGGTAGATAGTACTATGTTGATTTATATTAGAGGTTACAATAACAGTTAAATTTTACTATAGGTATTGGTAGTTCAAACTAAGTATTATTTAATTAAAACACAACATTATAAAATATAATAGCAATAGGATACCTAGCTGCATAGTAGAATTATTGTACAATCAAAAAAATACGCGGACGGCCATCTACAATCAACAGTTCAAGGTTAGATCAACCAGCGATCACGCGACCAAGTTCACCCTATTTCTTTGAATTTCCCATGAACTCACTGGCAATAATAAACATGTTCTCACTAATGGTAGCTATGGTAGCAGTGTTTACATATCTTTATATCAATACATCTAGATATAACGTTAGCTATGTATTTTACATAAATTAAGCAACGACTATATTTAATTTATATTTTTTTTAAATTCAAATTTTATATTTTTTACCGCATAGCAGAGTAGTCAGAAAGAACCTAATGTCAAGACACTCAGCTCTCTACTTTCCGCCTAATTTGAATAAGACCATTCCCAAAGTGGAGATCTAAGCCAAAACTAATCATGTTATATATTATCTATCACCTATCAATCAAAATTAGTGTATAGTTTTGTTTGAAAACTTCATGTAATCAGCTGAGCTGAGATAATATTATATTTGAAAAGACATAAAATTTTGGTCTCATAACTATTATACAGATAAAATTAATTTAATGATAGGATTTTGTTTCACAATTAAAAACATATAAAATATTATAGTTTTTTGCTGGTCGTCATTATATCGTAGATAGATGCATAAGTAATTGTACGCATAATTTCAAAAACTTAATTTAATATCTTTGAATCACGTTCCACTATAAATCGCTAACAGACGCGACTATGTGCTACATCATTTGTCTTAATACAACGTATAAACTAACATTTTAAAAATTATATACGAAATAAGAAAGTTAAAAAAGGATAAATAGGATGCACATCCGCATGGTAGACAGAGAGAAAGATGTCAAAACACTCCGTTTCTAAGATTTTAAGTTAAAAACAATTTAAATATTATTTACAAATGCGATGTATTTTAATCGGTAATAACACAAGTAGAAAAATCTAATGGTACCTAAACTCATAAGTGCAAAAAAGACTTAGGAACAATTTTCCTCAACTTAATCCTCCGTATACATAATTTTAGGAAACAGGGTTACCCCTTTTGACAAAGGTTTCAAGTATTCGTATAATGATACTATTAAATGTAGATATTTATTGCCCACATTTTCAATATTTGGGTCAACATATTGCAGCTTTAAACCTATCGTCACAACTACACAGAGGTGCTTATGTCACAGCTTCAATTGAATTTAAGCGTATTTGTTATTTATATAAAAAGGTCAAGGTCAAGTCAAATGCCAACAGAAAACTAGTCGATACGATTTTTTATTATATATAAAAAATACCATCGTGGCGTGATAGCGTCTAACTGTACAGTATATCTGTGTTTGTGGGTTCGACCATTTAGATCCGGGGACATGATTATATTAAAATTATTTTGCCACTTAACACGCAATTTATCAAATTCTGGCGGAAAGTAGAGAACGGATTGTCATGACACTAGGCTCTCTTTCACTACCCACCCTGCTATGCGGGAAAATGCGTTTAGCTAAAAAAAATATTTGTATTATTTAAAACTGGGTATACGTAAAAATATAGTAAATAAGAAAGGAATTTTTTAATGCTTTACAATTCTTTAACTTTATTAGCCTTGAAAGTTGCGTTGGTGAAAAGCAAGGTCAATGAAAAATAGTTCGCTATATACAAGGAGATATATCTAACAAAATGATAAGTGTTAGACAAATTATCTTTGTTTCTTAGTAATGTCTCTATAAATTCAATTATTCTAAACTTAAATGAGAAAACAAAATTTTAGAATAATTAATAAGTAAGGGTGAGGAAAAAAGCATACTTAAACAATGTTGTGATATAATATAACTATTGCAGCTATTAACGTACAAAAGACAAAAGAAGTGTCAAGACACTCCGTTCTCTACTTTCCGCCCGAAATCGATACATTTCGTGTTGAGTGGCGGAACTCATCGCTGCGCTTTGTATTAAGTATCAAAGCGGCAAAATGAAACTCTTAACGTAATTTATCACAACTTTAGTTCCCTTAACAAAGAGCATCTGTATGCTCAAAATTATTTGTATTGAACAAGCCATTAGCTTAATGCGTTGAATATTATACCTAATGATATACTAGGCGCAAGTGTTTAAACGCGTGGGCAAGTACAATTTTCCGCGAAACCCTGACGTCAGTTGCGGTCGGTCATCGCCTTCCTCAGTTAGCGTTTTCCTGCTATCAATGGCAAGAGACAATTATGATGTTCAGACAAATTTTATTATAATCTAAAATGTGGATATTCGGATTGTTAATTGTATATGTAATAAAGCATTCTATAATCATAGTCTTTTTGCTTGTTTTGAAGTTATTATTTGATTAACATGAGGTATAACAATTACTAAAGTGAAATAAGTGGTACATACTTGCATTATATATCAACACACTGATTTGCATCGTTTAAAATTTAAAAGTCTTAAAGGGTTTTTATACAAACTGTCAGTAAACTATTATTTTTTTTATGTATATGTACTTTTATTTTTATTTAGATTTCATTAATTTTAGTTTTTCAAGAATATAAAAAATCTATACTAATAACATTTTGTATATCATAAATGTTCATGTCTTTGATTATAACATATTTCAATTTCAAATAATATTATTGGAAGGGAAACAATACAATTCAAATAGCAGAGCTTATTATAACAATATACTGATATCAATATCAGTGTTTGTGTATATAATATAATAATATACACGTGTTTCCTTGAACATAAACATCACCCACCAGTTACTTTACTTGTTTTATATGATAACATATTTTACCTGAATTGTGGCTTGTCATTTACAAAGCAATTTTTTGTATTGTGACTAAAAATGATTTATTTTAAACAATTGTCAAAGACAATTTAAAATATGTTATTACTATGAATTTAAATAATTAAATAAACAAATACTATACAGAGTAAAAACAAAAAAGTTACTAATGTCATGAATATTTTTCTAGTTTATCTTATAAGTTTTGAACGTCAAAAACTTAAATTATTATTAATCAATAGAATTTGGACTAAAATCAAAGCATTTAAAGCAAAACTAGTTTATTAGACAAAATATTATTCTTCTATTTTAATTGAACTAATGAATTACACTATTTCTGTAAAGTTATATATTGTAACTTCCAAAAAATGTCTTGTATAAAAATGATATGGTCATCATATTTCTTTATTTTATTACTTATTAGAGGAAAGTCTAATAAGAAAGCTGTCAAGAAAAGGTGTTATATAAAATAACATAAAAGAAAATTGTACTTATAACCAACTTAAAACACTTTAGATTAGAAGTTGATATCAAGCAAACAATGACAGAATCATTATTTTCAAGAAATGGTATAAGCGATAGCATTCATATCAGGTGTTATTTGATAAGACATATCTTTTACTGCAAGATTATATCACTGTTTATAAGTATGAAAATGTTAGTAAGTTTATTTTACAGGTATCTATTAAAAATAAGCACCTTATAGTTTTATTTCAGGTTTTGTTAATATGTTGTCTTCTGGGCTTGATAACATAAATTTGTCTAATAACATAAAGAAAATTAAAAAAAACAAAGAATATGAATACCAATGTACGATATTATTATTACTAAATAAAATAAGGGTTAGTCCGCCTTTCTTCCGCATATATGTTGGTATTCCCAATATTAAAAAACTACTTACTGTTAAAAGCGATCGAGACGTAGGTACTGAGGATATGAAATCATTAGTAGAGGACCCCTGTGAAGACTGGCTATCACATGAAAAGTCAGAGTGGTTGGAATGGCTATCACTCACTTCAAGCTTCATGGTGAAAAGTTCTATACAAGAGTTTTATTAAAATACAAAAACACAGATCACGTAGTTGTTTGAAGAACGCACTAGATAATATCACAACGCAGTTTCCTATCACAATCAGTGTTCTATTTGACAGTTCATTGATGTCATAAACTCATAAATATCAAAATAATAAAGCAGCGCGTTAAAGAAATTATACACGAACGAGAACACAACAATGATGACTCATCATCGCAATTTGCGAGGTGACGTCGTCCTCTCTTTGGGGATGCCCTTCTCCTGAGAATTTCTAAGCTTATAATTACGAAATGTCTTAAACGCCTACTTTTATCTTCAACAAATATACTTTTCTGTTATGCCATCCAACTTTAGCCTTAACAATTTGAAGGGTGATCTCATCGCCTATAATTGGTGTCATGACGTGATATTAAGCCAATAGCGAGCCGGCTTATCCAATACCGTCACATTTTTTGTAAAGCGCAAACTATTCTAAGAAGAGTTCTAGAAGCTTACTATTTTTCAAATAATACGAAAGGTTTCAGAATTATTTCTAAGATTAGATCTTCTTTCAAAACTGTTACAATCAAGATATAAACTAAGAATTGAGATAGTATACTCTGCATATTAAAAACAAAGACATTTCCACTATTAACGTATTACATAAAATGATCATTAAATTAGTGATATTAACTACGTATTAAATTAATTATTATATATTTTTTTACTTATTCCTAGAGACTAGTTTCTAATAATACATACTGTGGTTGTTGTTTGATTAAGCATGTAATAAAGTAAAAATATTAAATATCGCAATATATTTTTTATATTGCATTTTATTATATATTTTTTCAAATACATATTCAATATTTACCAAAAATACTACTTTTCTATACTATCAACATAAACAGTACGGAATGACAATATATGTCAACGTCAATTTGACTTTTGAAGTTTTTGTAGTACACTGTACAAGTGAAGTTATTCATTATTTATGTTAAACACATGATTTTACTTCAAAAATGATTTAACTGATAACATATATTGAATTTTACAGATTTGTCTAGTTGCTGAATTACTTCTACAGAATTTTTTACTCTTGTATCAGAATTAAGCTCCTAAAATTATGTCGGGAAAAAAATGCAAACATTGCGGTTCTTCGGAAATAGAAGTAGACCCCGCGAGAGGTGATGCTGTATGTACTAATTGTGGTTCGGTGCTAGAAGACAATATAATAGTTGCTGAGATTGAATTTCAAGAAAATGCGCATGGTAGTGCTTCCGCTATTGGGCAATTTGTGTCAGCGGAATCTAAAGGAGGCGCATCAGGATTTGGAAGAGGTATTTTTATTGTATGAAATACTTTTTATAAATATTTATGAGATATAATTATAAATAAAATTTAAGAAACTGTAAAAAATATGATTGAATTAGTGAATAATATTCATGTTTCTAGATATTGATTATTAATAAAATAGATACAATTATATTTTTAAATTAAATTATTTATTAAAATTTGCCCAATGTGTGAAAGTAAGATGCTGAATATTAATCTAAAATTATGAGAGTAAGATGTATGTATGCTACATTTCACACTTTTACTTTTACAGCATTTAATGCTGGAATTGGGCAGGAATCTAGAGAAGTAACCTTAAGGAAAGCAAGGGATGGCATTACAGCTTTATGTCAACAACTTCGGCTCAATCAACAGTGCATTGACATAGCATGTAACTTTTTTAAAATGGCTCTTATGCGTCACCTGACCATTGGGAGACAGTCTGCTTTAACACAAGCTGCTTGTGTTTACATGACCTGCAGGACAGAACGCACTCCTCGTATCCTTTTATTTTAACTAGAACTATAGAATTTATATACTATGAATATTCATAGTCACAATATTATATAACTTCTCTTGATAGTCTTCTAATTTAAGAGTAATATTTTGGTCATAGATCATTTTATAATTGTTTAGACTTTATTTTAAAACTATAGCATGAAATATTTCTTTATAATTATTAAAAATTCTCAAATAATTTTCAAATGATAATTTTCTAAGCAAACAAATACAGATCTATTGATAGATGTAAGTGATGCTCTACAATTGTGCTGTTATCAACTTGGTCGCACCTACTTCAAACTGTCTAGAGCCCTATGTATTAACATTCCACCAAATGGTAAGTTATTTTTGAGTTATTTTGCTATAAAATATTTAAAAAATGGTTTGTGACATTAGGAACAATTGAACACAATTTAAGAATAGCATAGTTTCTCTAAAAAGTATTAATTTATAAATTAATATAGTCTAAATAATTGTTATGTACCATGTTGGTCTTTATATAATTGACTACCAAGGATATAAACAAACATATTTGCATTTATGCATTGCATATGAAGTATTTATTTTCCATAATAATTTTTAATGTTAAGTGGAAGTGTCAGAGGAATACAAATTTAAAAACCAATGGTTAACTATTAAATACTTGTAGTAATTAGCCCTTCAGCAGTAAAGTAGAAAAATAAAACAAATTTTGAAGCTTTTTAAGTTTATTGCATTGAATTTGTATAATTCATTATCACTAATTTACTACAACTACAAATTTATAGAGAGCTTTATACAACACCCATATCACAATATTTTACTTATTTAACTTCAACAATATACACAAGATCTTAACATTCAACAAAATAATTTAACATGGGAATGGTTTAAACTTCATAAATATTTTGACTTTTTATAATTCAAAGACCTAAATAATTTACAATTAAACAGATTAATAATTAGTGTGGCACTGTCTACTTAATTGTCAATCTTCATTTGTATTTACATTGGCCATTACAGCATTTATAGTAGGGCCGTAGTAGATAAGCTCAGGAATCTGACCACCTTGTACACCTGTTCCATTTGTACTTTCTGAAGAACAGTGAAATTGGAATGTCACAGTTCCCATATAAACTTCACTTAAGCCTTCTTGTCCAAAGTAACTTAGTTCACTTCCATCGAGTATAGCAGAAGCAGTGTAGAAACACTCTGGTTCTATTTGAATTGGATTCTCAAAGTAAACATGAAAAGTATTACTTGATCCATCTGAGAAGAATTTAGTGTTATTTTCTGCTAAAACTCTTCCTAGTCTTTTTAATTCAATCTTAACATTATAATCAGCAGCACCATTTGATGACCCATACAGACCAAAACCAACAACAAATATTCTTTTATCTACACAAAACTGTATTGAATCACATCTGCCTCTATACCGCCATTGATTACTTCTGTATGCACATGATTGAAATCTATGGCAAATCTGAAAATTAAAAGTATATATATATATATTACTTATAATACTAAATGAATATACAAAAACGTTTAAAGCTTTGAAGTATATTATATTACCTGAGCTTTTAGTCCTGCCCTTGCTTTAACAGGATATGATAATTGAGGCTTGCTTGAAGCAGTAAAATGTAAAAATATATCTATAGTTTCTTGAGGTGTTAAAATGCCAAGCTGTGCTGCACTGTTTGCAAATTCCTCTAATGTCATAGTAGGAAATCGAATCAAATAAATTGCACTGCCTAGCATTGCTCTTTTGTTGTTTGGTGTAGTGTCTATCTCTCTACGAGTACACTCAGCATGTGCCCATGCAAGTGCAGCTTCAAATAAGTTTATTTCTTTGCAGTTAAGGGTCTCTCTTGCCAACACTGACTCTAAAGTAGAAACATCAATGTCAACAAACCCCTCTGATGTGAGGGCCATCTCAGCCTACAATAAGTAGAAAATATTTAGTAAAGGTTTCAAATGAAACTGCAATACAAATTGTTGAATAGTTTTATTTACAATTTTTAAATAATTGGACATTTACAATTTTCTTGTAAACCATTTCAACAATTACATGCTTCATAATATTACATGCAAAATAACACTACACAAAATGTATTGCAGTCAATCTACACACATTAGCTAGCATTTTGGGATATATATAGCTTAGCTTATATACAGTATAATTTTGTCAAATTTCTTAAGAATTATTATAATAGCACATTTATTATTATAACAAGTTTAAATACAAAACAAATATTTCACATTTACCTACCAATTGATTAATGGACATTCAATAATATAAATTTGCTTTCCCCATTTTAAAAAACTATGACTAGAGGTATATACACTCTGGAATGCATACATGATAATTTGAATTTTTATAAACAATTTACTCTTATATCTAAATCACAACCTAAAATTGAGTATTACAAGAACTTGTTATAAAAAATTAATTACAAAAGTCATTTAAGTTGTCATTTGATTGTTCTTTTATATCTGGACTTGAAAAATTCCTACTGGAGGACTCTGATAAATCTATCCCTAAGCTGCTATAAGATGAAGATGGCTCTAGGCAAATAGTTGCCAAATTTTCTGTTGATTCACATACCTGTGCATCTATTACTTCCCAGCACCTCTGCATTAGATCTGGTTCTTCAAATAAACGAGATTGACTTAACAGCAAACAAGCATTTTTTGCTGTAAGACTAGTTTCCAAGTAATTAACACAAGCTCTTGCTAGATGTGGGACTATATATTTTTTTGCAACATATAATGTAGAAAGCACTGTATCTGCTTCTAATTGAATTTCATCACAATATAAATACCTATAAATAATAAAAGAAATTACATATCTATATATGTAATTGATACAACATTTTAAGTATTGGAAAAGTCAACTTACTTTAGTAATGTTAGAAAAGCCGATGGTTCAACATCAGGAACTTCAATTTCTTGTTTACATTCAGCTAAGCCACCATAAAACATTGCATAAAATACTGAACTACCAGTCGCCAATACATATTTGTGTGCAGGTATTACTTGTGTGTGCCCTAAAAATGAATTATTTGTTAACACTTTAGGTTCAAATAAATATAATATGCCAATAAGAATATGACTCACCAGGTCCACCAACGATAAAAGTAATATCAGCCATTAATTGATTATTGAACATTGCTGCATTACGTTCTCGCACAGTAGGTTTAGTAGCTTGCCAATTTGGATCTAATGTCAAAGTTCCCGGGGGTGGCGCCGGGGACACTGTAGGCGATGTTGTGGAACTTGTCGAGCCACATGGGGACGCCGGTCCACTGTAGCATTGAGAAACTTGTGTTCCAGTCTCACGCTGGGAAATAGTGTGTGGGGGCGAAAGCGACAACCCACCGCCATGGTTTATATTTTCCGCTGAAATTGAACATCAAACCCTCTTAGTAATATAATAATGAATATACTAGATGTTACTTAATTTCAACACTTTTAACGAGTAAATTTTTAAATATCGCGATGGAACATTCATTTTTATGTAAGGTCGTCCTCGGAATAAATCAATATTTACAATTTCCAGAAGCTCACCATTCATCCAGGTGTTTGTTTGAGCGACCGACATGCTATCTCGATTCTCAGTTAGTCTTTTAGGTGGTTTAGATACAATTCTTGAACATAGATTAGACATTTTGTACTGTTAATACAGACAATCTCAATTTAAAATAAAAACATCACTTATTTTCTGCGTACTGCGCAGCCATCTTGTCTCTACGAGACGCTATGAGTGGGGGCCGGGCGGCAATGAAGCTGTCTTTGCAAATGTCATTCAGTTGCCGTTCTAAAACCACACGTATTCAGGGTTGCCCACTTTTCACATATTTATATATTTTATAAAGCAAAACTATGCTATTGAAATTGATGTATTCAAATACTTAAATCACGAATTTTATATTTAATCATTTTATTAAAACATATGTAAAACAACCACTGGGTACAAAACTAATGTTATAAATTGTTATTTTTAATTAAATTAATGAATTTAAAAGATGTAGTATACATTAAAAAATATTATACAAATACAAATGTACAAATATGAAACAAGAAAAAAAGAATGTTTGCTAATATAGAAATAATAGTCCTCGTGGCGCAGTAAACAGTGCCTGTCTGACTGTAAACGCGATGATTGTGGGTTCGATTCCTACTAAAGGGGAATTAATTTTTCTGCTCTGGTACTTAAGACAAAGCGTGGCGTTAATATGCAATGTCTTGATTTCGGGCGAAAAGTGGAGAACGAGTGGCATGACACTCGGTTCTGTCTGAATAACTGCTATGCGAGAAAATTCATGCGGAGATGCTTTTATTAGAAATAAAAACTACAAATTTGAATTCAAAATTGTATAAAGTTAAGATATCTATATATCTACAATTTGTATCCTAATCTTCTTTATAATGTTTCGGATCTTTAACGGCGCTAACTTTTTAACGGCATTTCTCTCTTCTGCTTGCTTCTACGTTAAGTAGGTTGTAGGCCTGTGAAAATACAAAATAAAGAATTTTTAAAACTTACCTTGAATTAAGGGTCTCGGTCGTTGCACTGTATTGACACGTCGTCTTTGTGCCCGCTGTGCGGGTTCCTGGCAGTTCAATTCGGCAAATCTCCCATCCTCGTCGATAAGACTTTCGAAAAAATCAACACTGCTACTCATTGATGACCGGATGTGAGATGCATACCAAAATATACTAAAATATGAAAAATATGCACACGTTAAAAATATCATAAGAACCATGTTTTGAGGAAGGACGTTAGGCATTGTAAACACTTATTAGAAATAAATCTTGTTAATGTTAAATTTGTATTTATAATTGCGAGTTTAATATTTAGCAGTAAGCAGCTTTTAATTTTTTGACGTAAGCGTTATAATAACTTAATATTTTTTTTATTCCAAATTAAGATAGTATAAATTAGAAAGTATATTGTTAAATATGTAGAAAGCACTCCAAATCTATAGAGGCAGCGAATAGAGATATTTAGTAATTAATGCGGATAGATTGGTGGATATTTGATCCTCTTTCACACAAAAACTACTGAACAGATCTACATGAAGCGTATACATCAATCAGAATTACATAAAAACTACTATTTGTAAAGATTTTGTGTAATTTGACCATAACATAACAATATATATTAAGTAAGTCGGTAAAATTCCAGCTATCTTGGCGTGCGCGTTGAACTTGAACATAATGTACCGTGCGATAGTTTGCTTTAAATAGATGTAAATATAAATCCACGACAGCTCACAGTTTTATTTGGAAGCTTTTCTTTATATACAAAATTATGAGTTATAAATGTAATTAAATTGAAAACTATCTTTACAATGTACGTTTTAGATTATTTATCAAATTCTTCTCGAATTTGATCCAATGAGTTACCTCACACTACAAACATATTGCGTCCGCGCCTCTTTTGTTCGTATCTTTTATTATTGTACTTTATTTTTTTATTATTCTTTTTTTGGAGTCTGCTCAGTTACACTATTATCTATACAAAAAATACATTTGTTAGTTACTAGCGAGCCGCTGGCGGATTCGTCTGCGTAAACTACACGAATATAACCATTTAGTTTTTTCACCCGCCCACGATCTCACTTAATACACAAAATTTCCTTAAATTTATAATTTAATTTATTGAATATGTGTAAAAAGACACACAGGACAAACAGCAAAAATATTTATAAATGATTGTTTTGGGTTTTATTACATTAACAAATTCCCATAAATAATATTTTTTCTCATATATATTTCAGGTACAGACAGTTATTAGTTACATTTTTATTATATGTATAGGTAGATGTGAGGGCTGAAGCGCTTACCAAAGTTTCTAAGTATGTGAAGGGCATGAAGAGTCCTTCCAAATGTTAAATCCAGTGCTTTTAGTATTTAATATAGATGCATTTTATCTTATATATAAATAATTTAGGCGAATACTTTGAATTTCAACCGGCTCACTAAAGAGTAAGCGGGTTAGTTCGTTTATTTGTGTTATTATATGTTTCACGGCTAATTTGTTGCGCCGTTTGTTATAAAATATGATATAAATAAATAAGCTACATTTTACCAACACAATACCATTCAAAGCCGCGGCCAGAAGAGTTATTTTTACGTAAAAACAAAAGAATTTTATTGATTTTAAATATGGTAAAAATCATCCAAGAACCTTGCTGATATTACTCAATTTTTCTTTACTTTAAAGTGTAAGCCTGTCAATTGAGCACAGATAATTTCGCCAATATCACGTTATACGAAGAATATACGTTGTAGATTGTTCGGTTTGGACCGAAAATTTTATAGTCACATAAAAAAATACTTAACTGATATAATTTCTATCACATTTTTTAACATCGAAAAATCCACAATTTTGTTTTTATTAACAAGAGAGCCTATTCTTTAAAAACATCAGATTTATGTTTAATATTAAAATTATATAGAATAAACTATTTATTAAATGTTGTCATGTAATAAAAAATATTATTTAAAAGTAATTCATGATTCATCATTCTTTAAATAAAATCGATTTGTATAATACGGTTTGCATGAAACCAGTATCTATATACCAGGTATAAATAAGAGACCTTCGTCGCGCAGTGGGACAACGTCTGACAGAAATGCGGTTGGTTGTGGGTTTGATCCCCATGGAGAAATGAGTATATTTAAATCTTCTTAATATCAGGCGCAATGTGGAGATCAGAGTGTCCTTAACTATAGCTTCCTTTGATTACACTGATATGCGGGAAAAAGCTTGAAGCTGTTTTATTATGTATAAATGAGGTATGGCTGCTTTTAAAAGAATAAGTTCTGGCTAGCAATAAATGAAACAATAGTCAATGGATACAATCTGTTACGTTAAACGCACCTACATTTATTGTAACGATGGATAATTTTATTCGACTAAAAGTACATACTACAGTGCACCTGGGTATATCCAAAAACGATTAATCGAATAAAACTATAAATTGAAATTAAAATTGTAACTGTAAAGTTTCAAGTAAAGAGTAAGAAAAGAGGGTTTTTTATGTTAAATCAATGTGAATATCATATTTATATGGTTGATACCGCTCGTACTTTTATAACGATTTTATGCACGTATTAATGTATTGTTGAGCGAAAAATAAGCTCTAAGTGCTTAATAGCGTATATATATATTTGATACACAATTATGCAAAAGCACAAGACAAACATATACATATAATATCGCATGTTGAATATTGATCCCAATAATTTACACGTTCTGTAAACGGACGGACGGACACGGACGGGTTTTTCTTATAATTGTAAAAAATATGTTAAACATTAAAACACAATGCCATGTAATGAATAATCAAAACAAAGGCAATAGGCATTGATTGAAAAAAATGCGACACGACATCTAATTTAAAACTTAAAAAAAATATTTTGTGTATACCTTCATACTATAATACTATTTAAACCCTCCAATTTCAACTTGATATAATGCAATACTTATATCATTATTCGACTTTACGCTTTCTGCATAGCAGGGTAGTCCGAGAAAACCTAGTGTTAAAGACACTCGGTTCTCCACTTTCGTTATATTGCGTGTTGGGTGGCGTACCTCAACGCCGCGCTTTACCTCGTTAACCAGGGCGGAGAAATGAAAATAATTAAATTATGGTCATTCCTCCGAATCGGTATCGAACCTACAACCAATTGCGGTTACACTCAGATGTTGTCCCACTACGTCAAGATGGCCTTTGGGGTGATCATTATCATAATGTCATAAACGAAAAGGGAATAGCGATACTTTTGTAACAGAAGAACTCGTTTTCAAACATTTTCTTAAGTGTCTTGCTTGTTCTGCCAAAGGTATCAGGTTTTTGGTATAAAAATATTTAGTTTTCATCCAGACACGTGCAAATTTTCAAGCAAATCAGATCACAAAAATAGCAATAGCGATTTGCCTACATCGATAGATACACGTCCAGCTAACGTGTTAAAAAGTCGTTATTGTTTTAAGATCATTTAATATTATTGAATTAAATTGCAGTAAATTACCAGTTTTACAATGTATTAAGAAATGTAAATATTTTTGAATTTATATCTATTTGAATTTCAACTATTACCGTTGCGTAATAAACTCTTATTTATTTTAGAAAGTTTAAGCTAAAATCTTGAAACCAGTGACTGTCCGGCAAATTATTTTATTATTTTGTATGAGGAATAATTTATCTTAACAATTCTAATATATCGTTAAAACGTGCAATATTTAATAAATATATAGTAATTAATTTAATATATTCACAGTTAATTATTAAAAATTCTATACATGCCAGTGTTCTATCTATAGTATAGTCGGTTGTCTGTGAGACTTATAGTAAAAAAAAAAACAATATGTAAACAAACCGGTAAATAAAGAAGAATAAATCCGCTTTATTGAAAATCCAGCTCAACAATATTTTCCCCACTGTCAATGGTAATAATTTGGGCTTTCGCGTGACTCTACCCTTCATTTCATAATTTAAACACTTTGAACATACATCATTTTACACAAAAATTTGAAATCACTACACTAGATTGTAACTAAGACTAGATAAAAATACTGACTAGTAAGCGGTGAGGACGATGTTATCGTACAATGCTCGCGCGCATTCAACTCGACTGACGACGCTCTATAGACGTCCGTGCTTGCTGAGTAAGAACGGTTCTTACGCAAGGTCGGTTAGGGCGCCTGTCTCCGTGCAAGCTTAGTGGATCGAGAAAGCGTGTTATTTTCTTATCGCCATTTTATAACTTTTGTAACGTTTTATATTTAAAAAATATAAGTAATAGTTACGGTTGTTGATTGCAGTATGGCGTAAATTTAAGTATATATTATATATATATATATATTTTATATTTATTATTTATCTTAAGTTTAAACCAACATATCTGTTATAAGTATATTTGAGTTTTATTGTGATCATTAAAGTGAATTACCAGTATATAAGCTCACAATTTTCTTACTTTGAATTTATAATATTAACAAGCTATCCAAATAATCCTATTTTAAAGTGTACCAGTTACAAGAGTGATTCAAGTGATTGATTATGTAAATTTAAATTTTTTAATTTTTATTACATCAGAAATTAATAATATGTCTTGTTGGATTTTTACAAATAGCACGCAATATCTCGATACCCGAAAAGTAGAAAACGGACTTAATTTATACCTAACCTATCAATTATCACTAGAAAAGCTTAGCTTGTAAAGATGTCTGTTATTTACTTATAATCTGTTTCAATCTTGTTAATTTTAAAGAATCTTCCGAGTACTTCCAGTACTGTTTTATTGTATAATATGATTGCCATATACATAATCGAATTCAAATCATCAATACAGAACGGGTGACGGCCAAGCAAACGCATTCTATCTGTTTAATATGCGTATATCGTATCGTGATCGGCAACGAGGAATAGATGTACGATATGTGACAATACGAGTATTGTTTTTTGTATGTTATTTAAATTAATTTTATATATAATTTTATGCCTTTATTGTTGAATTTCAAGGGCACGATACTCGTAGAAATTTACATTTTTTTTTCTAACAGGGTTCATGTACGTAATGTACGTTATTTTCAATATCTGTATATTTTATGGTCTATGTATATAAATAGAAATATAGATAAAGATTAGTAATACTTGGCCGCAACATTTAACGATATATAATTTATGCTTACAGTAGTTCGGCCTGGTCATTCGATCTTAAGACTAATATTTATTATCTTTCTAAGTTTGTCGAATCATCGCCTGTCCCAACCAATCACCAAAATAAATTATGTCCTTGCCTATTTTTACACATTACAACACAACACATTATTTGGATTCTGAGGCGGTACGAAGTTCGCCAGGTCAGCTAGTAAATATATATATATATATATATATATATATATATATATATATATATATATATATATATATATATATATATATTTATATTTTTTTTTTTTTTTTTTTTTTTTTTTTTTTTTTTTTTTTTTTTTTTTTTTTTTTTTTTTTTTTTTTTTTTTTTTTTTTTTTTTTTTTTTTTTTTTTTTTGGTAACAGGTAATTTGTCAATCACAAATTACTTGTAAACGTATGACAATAATATATTTTTTATTATTTCTCAGAGCATAAATCTTACTATTACACAATAAAACTTAAGAGATACTTAGAAAACCACTTACAAACATTTGTCAATCTTAATATTTTTCTTATTGATATAGTCATGTCGTATGTTAACGTTCACTTACATAAATAAATTTGAAATGTATCAAATGCACATGATGACTTTATTTTAAATTATTATAATAGGCCGTGTGGTTCCCGCCTAAAAACACTGTAAACATAACCAAGATCCCAAGCGTGGTGTATTACGGAAATCCTCCCATGGCAAGTAAATGAAAGCCTACAGTCCCCGGTAGATCTACTATCCCTGACTACGGTAGCGGTCACAGTAATAGTGGATCAGGGGTTGTGAAGGTATCTCGTTCCTCGTCCGCAAGTCCCGCGCCTCTTGGAAAGAATCCAGAGGTAACCGTCGGCTAGGATTTCTTATTCTCAGAATAATCAAACGGTATTCGCTGAAGGTCGTATGATCTGCAGAGTAGAAACTATGTATATGGATATTTCCGAGGAGATACATACTTCCAAAACCTAACTCTCCATTGTGATGGGAGACTTCAACGCGAACTTGGGACCAAACATTGACACATTGAATATCGATGTTTAATTAGACAGTTCACGGCTGTTGAAGTCTACGCTGCGCCTAAGTCCAACCCAAATCCAAAACTGTGAAGGCTTTCAGCTCGAATTTTTAAACGGCTTCTAAAGCCTAGCCAAATACGACATAATATGCGAGTTGAACAACGGGTTAGGGGAACTGTCTTAGCTGTTAGGTCCGAATTCTGCAGCATCTGACATCGAAAGAAGGCTCAGAAACTTTGAGAATGAGCTATGGAACTCGTAGCAAAACGAAGTGAAATAAGACAGCAGTCCTCTGTTGATATATCGGAGTACCGTAAACTCAATATGACCAATTGACTATTATACAATTGCCTAATAAACAAACAAACAAATCCCATTATAGGGTACTGGATATAAGGTACTGAGACGTGGTCTTTTACTGTTGGTCTTCTCAGGAGGCTAGAAGTCGGAATAAAGAGATCCACAAGAGAAATAATCTCACCGACATAGCTCTTAAATTTGCAAGTTAAAATGGAAACGCTGAATGCAGGAAGCAAGTTGCCGTTGTAAATAGCGTTCTTTGGGTGAGGCGTATGTCAAGCAGTGGACGTCTTTCGGCTGATGATGATGATGATGATTAATAATAATGTACCTCCGCTCTAGAACCGAATATTATTTGCATTCATAAATAATTATCTATATTTTATACGCAGCGATTAATTTACGGTAACTGTGTTTATGTCATAATAATATTCAAATATTGTATCTGTATATTTCGTTAGTTACGTGTTGGTAAAACTCTGATTTTGTACTTTTATTCCTATTAAGACATTATTCCCGTTGACGCGTAAAATATATATGAATATAAACAAAAGTGTATGTCAAACATATGGTAGTGTAATATTTATTTTTATTTTATAGTTTTTAGTAAAAAGTAATGGATTTCTGCATACCTTCTCCAGAAAACTTTAAATGCACTCCACGGAATTTTAAATTTAATATTCCTTTGACTGTATAATTTTCGTAAAAAAGGGTCACAAAGTTTAATTAGAATGATAATTTAAATGTCAATAACCTACATTGAAAAATTGAAAGGGTCATAATGACATTATCTTACTTTTTATTAACTCACTAATAAATAATGATTATTTTAAATGTTTCATGCCTTGTCTTGTTAATTATTTATTTTTTTAAGAATTCATGTAATGTTATCCTGATAAACCAAATTAAGTGCCACTCTTATATTACTGTAAAGTTAAATCGTTAAAAAATTGTGAAAAAAGTTTTCATTCTACTTGATTACAAACAAGGCCCTTAGAAATTTTTATACGTTTTCTAAATATGTCTTTTTCAATTTCCTTAGTGTGGGAATAACACTTTAAAAAAAATGTTAACATGCAAAATATATAAACAAGACCTCGTTTACAAATCATCCACAGTTTTGAATACAAATTGCTTTCAGTATAAAAACATTTTCTCTAAAGATACAAATTTAAACAAAAAAGTACAATAATTTTAGCTTTTGTGACTTTACTACTACTTTTGTTTATATCTATTTTTGTGATAAGAACGTTTTTATCATGATATATATAGAGATCGGTAGTGAAGTGTCCATATAACATGTGATTCCCACCGGCTTACTTATTGTAAATAATAACAAATAGATAAGTTATTAATAAATATAATAATTTGATAATCTAACAAAATTATATTTTAATTGATACAAGACAATTTTAATGTTAAAGCTAAAGGAAAATTCATATTATCGTCCAGGGCGAACGTAGATTAACAACGCGCGCTTTTATAATCATAGCTATAAGAGTATGTTATATATGCATATGGCGTGTATAATGTAGTCCAATATTGATTAATAATTATTTTGAATTAGATACAAGAATATCAAAATGCCATTCCACGGAGTGGTATGTCTAACTAGTACCCACTTTCAAATTATTTTTCACTTTCAATGTCCGAAAAATTAAGAAAGAACATATTTTGTATGTTCAATAAACAAATTTACTAACGCAAATAACTTATGTGAAGAGTTTTGACCCCCATAACTTGCCTAATGTATAGACTTATTGTAGGGTATAGACATGATGACGACATATAAAAAGTAATAAAAACATGGTAAGAATATGCAAGCATAGCGGGATATAACGCTAGATACTTTGATTTGGTCGTTTTAATTACAAAACCAAACAAAAAATTAAAAATCTTTAGAGAGCGCTTCGCTCAATAATAATAATTTGATTATTGCATACAACATTAATATTTATAATCGATTTGTAACAAACAATTCGTGTAGTGTATTGACTTTGCTATTGCAAAACGCACGCCGCACATATGTATTTGTGGATATTGCATTTAGGAGGATATTTAAAAAAAGTTCACAAAACTGCCTGAAAATACCATCCAAAATGAAAATAAATAAATAAATTTATGATTTGGTGTATCAGTCAGTTTGCAATCAAAGATTAAATATGATATTTAAAAAAAATATATTCAAATTACATCATAAAAACGTAGAAATAATTAAATTCTAAATTAAACGTATAAATAATTATTTTTAAACAATTAATTTGCATTGAAATTAAAAAATAGCTTACTTTCCGAGTGTGTAAATCTAATTGAAACTATTTTACTTATTTTTTTATAATATTATGTCATATGATGGCTTATGTTTGTTTATAAGAATTGCTCAAATATAGGCTGTCTATTGATACCGCTAACACTCCGGTCACCGCAGGCCAGTGCTTCCTCCACCATGGAGGGTCCACTTCGGAAGCCATACTGACAGCCTGAGAGGTGCTCGAGGAGATGTATCAACCTCCCCGCGATTACTCCTTCAAAGTGCTTGGAGATCTCGCTCAACAGCACAATCGGCCGATACGCCGAAGCCGAGTCCGGTGGGCGCTCCTCCTTCTTAATGAGGACTGGTCTGCTTATCTTCTACCATTGTGGAATTACGGCTTAAGCTAGACAGGCAGTAAATAGCCCTCGCACTCTCGGTCCAAAGATGGAATAGGCCAGAGTGATCACACACCCGAGAATGGCGTCGAGCCCAGGGGTGTTGTTCTTACCCCTAGATCGCCTCACTGCTTCCTCTAGCTCCACATCCAGCACCTCTGGTACGACAGTGTCGTCCCCATCTCGCGTGGCAGGATGGGCCATACTCGGAGATGTAAAGTTGGTCCGCTGCCAGAATAGTGACGACAGCACTCCTCGGAGAAACTCCGACTAAGTCTCTGCCCCAACGTGCAGTGTCAATAACTCTTGGTTACTTTAGATTTTTTGTCTTCATTATAACTTACGTACTATTCTGCATTAATGCATATGCCGGGTTAGCGAATGTCGGCTACTAAAATTATGATAAGGCATTATAGATATAGAAAAGTTAAGTTGCCATATTGTACTAAAGTGTAGCTGTAAACTAATCAACTAGGTACAAATAGAGAAATCGACTCCATTTAACTACAGGCTGTAACGCTATTTTATATATTATTTTTTTTTACATTTTCTTCCAATGTGATGGTTTAAAACATTAAATATCAACGGCTGTTTCATTCAGCTTCAACCATTTTCCCGCAAAGCAGGGTAGTCAAAGAGAACTTTGTGACAAGACAGTTATTGTAAAAACAAAAGGATAAAGTTCTGAATATGAATTTTAACAGTTAGTATGATATTATTTTTAAAGTATGGCTCATTACTATTATTTTAAATTATTTTTACACATAAATATTCAGCTGTAATATATGACAGTTAAAAATACTTGCGTTTGTGTCGTACGCAAGTGATTACTTATGGCTGTGTGGGAAGTAGGTTAATGTTGAGAAATTATAATTGGATACTTACATTACCCTCCTTCGCACACAGGTATTGATACTGGCTTACACAAATATGGACAACACTATCCATTGATGTAAATATAGTGATGTGATGTGCCAACCTATTTTAATTTATATGTAAGTGAGGCAATAGTTAGAAAATATTTTACATTGGCAATGCATTTGTTTGTTGCTTATATCTATTATACGTCATGGAAATGCGGCTGTTGACGTTTTCATTTGTTATGACGCTTCGTTGTGAAGTTGGCATATGCAAAATACGGGTGAGACCTCTGTATACAGATGTTAAGTTCCGTAGATAATTATAAAAAATATTTATAAATACTTTATAAAAATATATATCTAAACATTACCTTGAACTTACTTGGAGAAAAAAAGTTATTTGTATTCCCCTTTGTTGTTAATTTAGATTATAAACTGTTTTTATGACGTTTTCCTCCATTTTGTTTATTTATAATTACAAATAACATTTCTTAAATAGTGATATCATTGTTGTTAGTTGTAGGAACTTGAGTGACCTGTTCAAAGAGAGTTTTACTGTTTATGTTTTACACCTAGGAGATTAATTGTATATACTTTATAATGCATATTTACTTTAAATATTTTTATTTGAGTAAGAATCTAGAAATCAGTTTTTTTTCTATTTTTAGTTATATACCTATACAAAAATATCATATATCTTTAAATTGTCAGTGCTTACGTAAATATTTCATTTAACCTTTTTTATCAGTAAACCTCAACAAAACTTATGTGGGTTTACCGTTATCCAAATATCATGGGTCAAAATCCTCGTGTCGAAAGTAAAACATATCTCGTTCTGTGAGTTCACGAGTCAAGTTCCTTTTGTTATTGAAAGTTTGCACAATCTCTAAACTGGTTTCAATATTGTTCAGGGTTAACGTCATTTTCTGTTTTTCAATCTCAAATTATGATACTTTCAAATGTATACCTGATAATATATAAGATATGAATAACAGCTGTCATTTCAAAAGATAGCTAAGTAGTAAAATTTTGGTCAGTCTATGAGGAATTTTTTCAGTTAGCAAAATGGAATGAGCTGCTTATGGTTGTTGACAAAAGTCAAAAGATGAATGGTTATTTCCACAGGTTAAAATAAGTTATTTTCTTACTTTTATTGTTGAAGGAATATTTAATAAAACCCATTATACTAGGTACTGTCATTACAGCGTTCTATGCAGTAGGTATAGATAACTCTTCGGACGTCATGCGTTCTTTTTTACCTTTTCTGACACATGCACATAAGTTACAGTTACTCCACTTTGACCTTATTAGAAAGGGAAGGCATAACGGAGGAAACACCTAAATGTAATCAAATTTTATAAATATATTGTAAATAATAAAATTATTATATAAAAAATATGTAAATAATAATATATTTTTTTTATTAAATGCATAAATTATTATATATCGTTAAATTATGCGGCCGAATTTTACTGATACTAAGTCTTTAAATATTCCATACTCTTAGCTATTATCCTTGCTTAATATTTGTTTTCCGAATGCACCTTGTTTAAAAGGTACGCACGAACAGCTTATATGGGAAGATAAAATCGTTTTTTTATTATTTTCCGTGCAATTTGTTTATGTTTTCTTTGTGTAGTTTTTTAAAATTAGACAACTGTACTCGAGAACGTGACTTTTTACTATTTAAAGACAGTATTGGCGATTTTCATTTATTTATAAATACGATTTGGTAATTGTGCTTAGCATCTCTGTAGAGAGATTTTTACAAATTTCTGCTACCCAAAGATTATTCTACGAACAATCGTTTTGGCAAGAGAGGATGCTATTCATTAAATATGTTTAACATCTTTTAAATATATTTTTAGAAAACGTATAGAAATATTACTAACAACAAAAAATAAGTTATAATAAACGTATAAGATTTTCGACGCAGCTGAATATAGAACGCATGGCTTAGCGGTCAGAGAGCTTGGAAGGAGCAAGAGGCGCGGGTTCGAATCCCGTTGCGTTCAATTTTTTATACATTTTCTAAAAATATGTTTTTCAATTTGCTAAGTGTGTGAACACTTAAAAATATTTTTATGTAATGTTAGAAAACTAATATGATAAAATCGTACCAAAGCCGAAACTGAAAAAAACCATAACCTGTTGTATAATATTCGTACATCCATTATACAAATATTAACAGTTTATAAAATTATAAATTTATGTATAACCTGTGACCCACTCGCGGCATCGCCGCGTAAACTACACGACTATACAACTATTGGGATTTTTCGCCCGCCCGCGTTTTACTACTTCTTTTCACTAACTTTCAACCGCGTTTCACTAACTTTTCTGAAATTTATTATGTAAATGGTTGTAACTTTTTCATTTATTTATGACAAACAGAAAAGAAAATTGAAAATATTTTTTTTGGGTTCTATTCTATTAATAAATGCGAAGGTGGGGGACCTTATAATTTTTTTTTCATATATGTTCCATGTAAGCCAGCGATCAGTTACATTTTTATTATATGTATAGATAATCAGTCTACCGTGTGGGAATCGAACCCACACAACCTTGAGCTTGTAGTCAGACGCAGTCACACTGCGCCACGATGTCATCAGTCGATTATACGTTATAAAAAAATTGGTGAAAAGTAACAATTACAAACTGGTCGTTTTACAGAATATGCACTTTGATTATATAACATTTTAACATGTAAAGCTGGCATTTTTTTTTATATGTTTACTATGAAAGAAATTAAAAATTTTAAATATTTTTTTTTTACTATGACAATTACCTATTGACATTTATGCTTATACATTAAGCAAATAAATTTTTCATGGATATTCCAGGTTTCTCCTTGATCTGTGTCTACTTTAAAATGTTAAAATATTATGCAAAATTACTAGACAAATTATTTAATTTTTTTTGTGTTTCGTTTCGTATCATTTTGCCTCGTGCCTCGTGTAAACGCGTTACATAGCTAATTGCTTCGTATATATGAACTTAAATATATAACGACTGCAAAATACATTTGAGTAAAGGCAATATTAAAGAATCTCTTTATGCTGACATTTTTAACCGCTCATGCCTGTTGTTGAACTACATTTTATCTAATCAGTTCGAATCATAAAGAATAAAAAAAAAAAAAAGTTTTTATATATTTTTTATTTCTGCGCTATTCTTATTTTTCTTCCATAAGAACTTTTTAAAAATTATTAGGGGAATTGTTAAAAATCAGGGAAAGGAGGAAATTATTGCATATTCACAGATTTACAGAATGTTATATCTATTTTTAATTTAGCAAACACTGTCAAACATTTTACCTTTTACGGATACGCGGTTATTACCTCTACAAAGGTAATAGATCACATTGTATCATATATCCAAAAACTGATTTCCGAGTCCGCCTCGTTACAGATCCATGTCTATACATTCTACGATTTGCATCTCAGCTCAAGTTTGATGAAAAACAGCACGACGTCGGTATGACTGCACTGCGCTTGGTAAAGAGGATGAAGAAGGACTCTATACATTCTGGTCGACGGCCCTCTGGGATTTGTGGTGCTGGTAAGTAACCTTGTTATCAGTAATAAAATTAATAACATCGGGTACAATCGGGTTTTTATTAAAAAGTTCAGTTCAAAGTAAAGTAATAAGTTCAAAGTTAATTTTGTAAAGTGATAATCACACACTTGGGAAATTTAAAAGCATACTTTTAGAAAACGTATAAAAATTTAAACGCTGCGGAATTCGAATTCGCGCCTCTTGGAAACCGTCTAAGCGCTCTGACCGCTAAGCCATGCGTTCTACATCCAGCTGCGTCGAAATTCTTATATGGTTATTACAATTTATTTTTGTTGTTAGTATCTCTGTAGAGAGATTTTTACCAATTTCTGCTACCCAAAGGTTATTAAATATTTTTTAACATTTTTTAAAGTGATAACCACATACTTTTGAAATTGAAAAACAAATAAATACAATTTATAAAAATATGTTTTCTAATGCAATCTCTTAAAATTTATTTTATTTACCAAGTAGGCCCCAAAATTATTCAGCTCAAGCGCTCAAAGACCTTGGTAATTAAGAACGGCATATTTAACACTAACTGTCATTAATTGCAGCACTTCTCATAGCAGCCCGCTTACACGACTTCTCACGGACCCCATCGGATGTTGTCCGTATAGTCAAAATACACGAAACGACGCTTCGTAAACGTTTGCTGGAGTTTGGAGAGACTCCGTCTAGCGCCCTCACCCCCGACGAGTTCATGACTGTGGATCTGGAAGAAGAACAGGATCCTCCTGCTTTTAAGGCAGCCAGGAAAAGGGATAAGGATAGATTACAAAAGGTGACCTAATAATATTGAGATTGAAAAATTAAATAGACATATTTAGAAAACGTATAAAAATTTTAATTTTTTCAAACCCGCGCCCCTAAGTGTGGGAATATAATAATGTTATACTTTAAAATAATGTTAACAAAATATGTGATGATTGATTGATTTTCAAAATGATTTTTCAAATTAGTCTGAGATCTGTACCGAGTTATATAGTCTATTTTAAATACTGTTGTATTGTTTTTGACATGTAATAAATGTTGAACGAGAGTGAATAGCAACTTCTACTAAAATTAAGTATGATTTTTTTTTAATAATTTAGTTTCACAAAAGTATTTAGTGATTTATATTTCATTTAATTAAATAACCTTGAAGTGATAGAACCTTGGAATAATCAAAATGCATAATAGCATTTTGGATTTAGTGCATTATATGTTTTGAAATTACTTTCTCTTCGTTATCTTCGCATTCGTAATAATCTATACATATAATAAATATGTAACTGATTACTGTCTGTAAAAGGAAGATATATGAAAAAAAATATTATTAAGGGCATTTATCCATGTAATAGAACCCAAAAGAATGATATTTAGTTTTCTTTTCTGTTTGTATGTGTGTCTGTTTGTTTGTGCACGCTAATATCGGAAACGGCTTAACCGATTTAAATGCGTTTTGACTATTGTATTGTGCCAAGTGTCCCTTGACATTTAATGTATTTCATTTAAACCAGTTCATAAATTAAAAAGTTTCAGCCATTTAAATTATAAATTTAAGCAAAGTTTATGATTTAAGTGAGAAAAACGAAACAGCTTAGTAATTTAGTTTACGCAGGCGAAGCCGCGAGCGGGTCGCTAGTTAATTAATATATTTATATAATTGTATTGTGGTGCTTAGTTAATGGATGAAGAAGATGGGGAGAAGGAATTGACAGAACTTCAAAGAGAGATAGAAGTGCAATTAGACAAGGACAGTACAAAACGTAAGCGCACGGGCATTAGAACGGACTTGCCGGGTGCAAGTGTTGGTAAGTACTATGTGATATACAGCTTTACGCTTTGACCGAAGCAAAGTAAGAAGTAAGATGAGAGTACCTAGTGTTGAGTTTATTTAACTTTTTTGTCCATATTTGCATGTATTTTTAGTCAAATAATTTTATACAAAATAAGAGGTTACATGCTTCATTTTTTGAACGCCAAACAATTTACCACCGGTTCACTAAAGTTAATGCCTCAGACCTGAGAGGAACCGGCGCAAGAAACTGAGCGGGAATTTTTTTTTGTTTTTCAAAACAATAATTTTCAGATTTATTAGTGGCATAGATTGTAGCGAGCATTTAGAACTTTTCAGTGGGTTTTTTAGTCGGAAACGTTTACATAGAATATTTTCTTTTCTTAACAGATTATGTTTTTATGCATTTAATTGTGGAATTATGTATATTAATTAATAGTAGTGGCCTCGTTGACTTGTTTTTCACTTTATACATACAGAGGACAAAGGTGTATGTCAAATGCATGGTAGTGTGTGAAATATTTATGCAATTAATTTAATATATATTCTCCATATAAACTAAGTATACTTCATTCTCTTCCGTCCGCAGAATTTTCACTTAATGGAGTCGAAAGTTTATCTTTCCGTATTGATAAACGGATATGTTTAAAAAAAATTATATGGCTTGAATAATTTCATAACTTATATTTCAACATTTTTCACGATCCATGTACTTGTAATTATCTTAATATTTTTATCCTCTAAATTATTAAAAATCTTTTCTTTTTGTTATAAAATTATTCTTACTAGGTAAATGCCTAACAAATGTTTGTGATCTTTTGTTTATCTAAATTAATATATATTAGATTTCTTAATTATATGTCTGATGATAAATAAATGAGTATAACATTAAAGTAATAAGTCCTTATATTTCCTTACATTAAGAAGGGGTCTAGAAGAAGGTATAGGTCTAACTCTACAC